>JAPDOI010001092.1:0-224997 GCA_029168955.1 Aplectana chamaeleonis
AGGACTCGATGTGGAACAGTGGAAATAAGTCCCACCACGGTCCGTAGCAAAGGAAATTTGAAGGACTCAATGTGGAACAGGTAGAATTGGTCCCACTACGATCCGTAGCTAAAGAGGAAGTTTAAAGGGCTCATTGTGGAACCGCCACCGGTGAGATCCCACCACGATTCAAAACTGGAGTAAGTTTCAAGGAAACTTAATGTGGAACCCAGATAAGGGTGGTTCCCATACGATCCGTCACAAAAAGTTGAAAGGACTCGATGTGAGACGGTGAGGTGGTCCCACCACGGTCCGTAGCAAATTGAAATTTAAAGGACTCAATGTGGAACAGGTAGGGTGTGATTTTACACGATTCAAAACAGATAAGTTTAAAAGGACTCAATGTGGAACAAATAAATTGGTCCCACCACGGTCCGTCACAAAAAAAAAGTTTAAAGGACCCATTTCGGAACAACCACGGTGGTCCCACCACAATCCGTAGCGAAGGAAGTTTGGGGCTCGATGTGGAACAGGTAAGAGTGGTCCCAACACAGTCCGTAGCGAAGGAGGTTTAAAAAGGACTTAATGTGGGAACGGAGTAGGAGTGAGCACTACACGATCCGTAGCGAAGGAAGTTTAAAGGACTCAATGTGGAACAGCTACGGTGGTCCCACCACGAGCCGTAGCAAAGGAAGTTTGAAGGACTCAATGTGGAACAGCTACAGTGGTCCCACCACGATTCACAACGGAAAAAGTTTAAAGGACTCAATTTGGAACAGGAAGTGCGGTTCCACCACGATCCGTCACAAAAAAAGTTCAAAGGACTCGATGTGGAACAGGTAAGGAGGTCCCACCACGGTCCGTAGCAAAGGAAATTTAAAGGACTCAATGTGGAACAGGTAGGGTGGTCCCACCACGGTCACGTGGCGAAAAAGTTTAAAGAGCTCTTCTTTTAGCCGCCACGGTGGTCCACCACGATTCAAAACGGGTGAAGTTTAAAAAGGACTCAATGTGTGGAACAGGTAGGGTGATCCTACACAGCCAGCCATGGCGAAGGAAGTTTAAAGGAAACTCAATGTGGAACCCAGGTAGGAGTGGTCCACCACGATCCGTCACAAAGAAAGTTCAAAGGACTTCTTGTAGAACAGCCACGGTGGTCCCACTACGATTCACAATGGGTAAGTTTAAAGGACTCATTGTGGAACATAAAGGGTGGTCCCACCACGATCCATCTGAAAGTTCAAAGGACTCCTTGTGGAACAGCCAGGTCGGTCCCGGTCCTACGATCCGTAAGCAAAGGGAAATTTAAAGGACTCAATGTGCGGAACAGCCACGGTGGTCCACACCACAATCCGTAGCGAAGGAAGTTTAAAGGACTCGATGTGGAACAGATAAGATGGTCCTAACACGGTCCGTAGCGAAGGAAGTTTAAAGGACTTGATGTGGAACAGGTAGGGTGATCCACCACGATCCGTAGCGAAGGAAGTTTAAAGGACCCACATGTGGAATTCAACCACGGTGGTCCCACTACGATCCGTAGCCGAAGGAAGTTTCAAAGGACTCAGTAATGGAACAGGCTACAGTGGTCCCACCACGATCCGTAGCGAAGGAAGTTTAAAGGACTCGATGTATGGAACCCAGGTACACGGTGGTCCCACCACACGGTCCATAGTGAAGAAGTTTAAAGGACTCCAGTAATGGAACAGGTAGGGTGATCCACCACGAGCCGTAGCGAAGGAGAGTTCAAAGGAGCAATGTGGAACAACCACGGTGGTCCCACTACGATCCCGTAGCGAAGGAAGTTCAAGAGACTCAATGTGGAACAGCTACGTGTGGTCCCACCACGTCCCATCACAAAAAAAGTTCAAGGCCTCGATGTGGAACAGGTAAGGTGAATTTTACGATCCGTAGCGAAGGAAGTTTTAAGGACTCGATGTGGAACGGGTAAAAGGTGGTCCACCTACCACGGTCCGTGAGCAAAGGAAATTTAAAGGACTCACCGAACAGGTAGGGGTGGTCCCACCACGGTCCGTCACAAAAAAAGTTCAAAGGACTCGATGTGGAACAGGTAAGGTCTACCACCGTTTGTCCGTAGCGAAGGAAGTTTAAAGGACTCAATGTGGAACAGGTAGGGTGGTCCCACCACGATCCGTCACAAAGAAAGTTCAAAGCGACTTCAATTGTAGAACAGCCACGGTGAGGTCCCAACACGATTCGTAGCGAACGGGTAAGTTTAAAGGACTCATTGTGGAACAGGTAAAAAGGGAATTAGTCCCACCACGATCCATCACGAAAGAAAGTTTCCAAGGACTAATGTGGAACAGGTACCACGGTGGTCCTACCACGATCCGTAGCAAAGGAAGTTCAAAGGACTCGTGCCGGAACAGGCCACGGTGAATCCCACCACGATCCAGGTAAAGCGAAAGAAGTTTAAAGGACCTGAGGGAACAGGTGTATCTATCAACATCCGGAGCGAGGGAAGCTTTAAAGGACCTTTCGATGTGGAACGGGTAAAGGTGGCCCTACCACTGATCCGGAGCGAGGGAAGTTTTTGAAGGACTCAATGTGGAGCAGGAAGTGCAGTCTCCACCAAACGATCCGTCACAAAAAAAGTTCAAAGGACTCGATGTGGAACAGGTAAAGGATGTCCCACCACTGATCCGTAGCAAAGGAAGTTCAAAAGGACTCAGTAATGGAACAGCTACGGTGGTCACACCAACGATCCAGTAGCGAAGAAGTTTAAAAGGACTCGATGTGGAACAGGTAAGGTGGTCCCACCACGATCCAGGAGCGGAGGAAGTTTAAAGGACTCAATGTGGAACAGGAAGTGCGGTTCCAGCCCACGGTAAATCACAAAAAAAAGTTTAAGCGGCTCGATGTGGAACAGTTGGCCAGGGTGGTCCCACCACGATCCGTAGCAATAGGAAGTTCAAAGGACTCCAATGTGGAACAGCTACGGTGGTCCCACCACGATCCGTAGCGGTGGAAGGTTTAAAGGACTCGATGTGAACAGGTAGGGAACAGGTAGGAGTGATGATCCCCACCGATCCGTAGCGAAGTGAAGTTTAAAGGACCTAATGTGGAACAACCACGGTGGTCCTATCACGATCCTGTCAAAGCAAAGGAAGTTCAAAGGACTCAATGTGGAACAGCCACGTAGATTGGTTCTACCCACGATCCGTCACAACGGAAAGTTCAAAGGACTCAATGTGGAACAGGTAGGGTGGTCCCACCACGATCCGTAACAAAAAAAGTTCAAGAGGACTCGATGTGGAACCGCCACGGTGGGTCCCACCACGATCCGGTAGCAAAACAATTAGTTTAAAGGGACTTAATGTGGAACATACCAGGGTGGTCCGCCTACCTACGATCCGTCAGTGCAAAAGGAAGTTCAAAGGACTCGATGTGGAAACGAGTAAGGTGGTCCACCACGGTCCGTAACAAAGTGAAGTTTAAAGGACCTTCAATGTGGAACAGATAGGGTGGTCCCACCACGATCCGTCTAAAAAAAGTCTCAAAAGGACCCATTTCGGAACAGCCACGGTGGTCCTCCACCCACAATCCGTAGCGAAGGAAGTTTAAAGGACTCGATTGTGGAACAGGTAAGGTGGTCCCCAACACGGTCCGTAGCAAAGGCGAAGTTTAAAGGCTTGTTGTGGAACAACCACGGGTGGTCCTACTACGATCCGTAACAAAGAAGTTCAAAGAGACTCCAATGTGGAACAGCTACGGTGGTCCCACCCACGATCCATCAGTGAAAGAAGTTTAAAGGACTCGATGTGGAACAGGTAAGGTGGCGTATCCCCACCACGGTCCCGTGGCGAAGGGAAGTTTAAAGCACTCCAATGGCGGAACAGGTAGGGTGATCCCCACCACGGAGCCATAGCGACAGGAAGTTTAAAGAACTCAATGTGGAACAGGTAGGGTGGTCCCACCACGATCCGTCAGCAAAGAAAAGTTTCAAGGAACTTCTTGTAGAACAGCCACAGTGGTCCCAAATTACCACGATCCGTACACAAGCGAAGACTTGATGTGGAACAGGTAAGGTGTCCACCACTGAACCGCCGGGAGCGCGAGGCAATTAGTTTAAAGGACTCATTGTGGAACAGCGGCGTGGTCTCACTGACCCGGAGCGGAGAAAGTCTGCTGATCGCACGTAACAGGGAAGTGGTCCCACCACGATCCATCACAAAGAAAGTTCAAGCGACTCCTTATTGGAGACAGGTACGTCGGTCCCACCAATAATAATACTACCAACAATACACGATCCGTAAGCAAAGGAAATTTAAAGGACTCAATTGGCGGAACAGCCACAGTGGTCCCACCACAATCCGTCTAGCGAAGCGAAGTTTAAAGTGACTCGATGTGGAACGGGTAAGAGTGGTCCCACCACGGTCCGTAGCAAAGGAAATTTAAAGGACTTGATGTGGAACAGGTAAGGTGGTCCCTGGTACACCACGATCCGTAGCGAGAAGGAAGTTTAAAAAGGACTCAATGTGGAACAGAGAGTGCGGTTCCACCTCGATCCCGTCACAAAAAAGTTCAAAGGACTCGATGTGGAACAGGTAAGGTGGTTACACGGTCATAGCGGAAGGCGAAGTTTAAAGGACTTGATGTGGAGCAGGTAGTGCGGTTCCACCACGATCCGTCACAAAGGAAGTCTGTCGGACCCATATTCCGGAACAGCCACGGTGGTCACACCACAATCCGTAGCGAAGGAAAGTTTAAAGGACTCGATATTGGAACACGGTAAGGGTGGTCCCAACACGGTCCGTAGCGGAAGGGAAGTTCAAGAGACTTATTGGAACAACCACGGTGCGTCCTACTTCACGATCCTGTAGCGCAAAGGAAGTTTAAAGGACTCGATGTGTGGAACAGGTAGGGTGATCCCACCACGACCCGTAGCGAAGGAAGTTTAAAGGACCTAATGTGGAACAACCACGGTGGTCCTATCACGATCCGTGTAACAAAGGAAGTTTCAAGGACTCAATGTGGAACAGCTACGGTGGTCCCACCTACCACGATCCCGTAGCGCAAGGAAGTTTAAAGGACTCGATGTGTGGAACAGTGGTGAATTGGCCCCACCACGATGGGCACAGTGAGGGAAGCAGTTTAAAGGGACTCAATGTGGAACAGGAAGTGCGGTTCCACCACGATCCGTCTAAAAAAAGTTCAAAGGACTCGATGAATGGAACAGGTAAGGTGGTCCCACCAACGGTCCGGGTAACAAAGGAAATTTGAGGACTCAATGTGGAACAGGTAGAATTGGTCCACCACGATCCGTAACAAAGAAAGTTCAGCGACCTTGTAACAGCCAGCACAATTCCACCACGATCTTTAGCAAAGCAAGTTTAAAGGGCTCATTGTGGAACCGCCATTGGTCCCACCACGATTCAAAACGAATGGTAAGTTTAAAGGACTTAATGTGGAATACAGGTAGGGTGGTCCCACCAACGATCCGTCACAAAAAAAGTTCAAAGGACTCGATGTGGAACAGGTAAGGTGGTCCCACCACGGTCCGTAACAAAGTGAAGCTTTAAGAGGACTCAATGTGGAACAGATAAGTGTGGTCCCACCACGATCCGTCACAAAGAAAGTTCAAAGGACCCGGATTTCGGAACAGGGCCACGGTGGTCCTACCACGATCTCGTAGCGAAGGAAGTTTAAAAGGACTCCGATGTGTGGAACAGGTAAAGGGTGGTCCCAACCACGGTCCATCACAAAGAAAGTTTAAAGCGACTCATTGTGGAACAGCCACTGTGGTCCCACCACGATTCAAAACTTATAAAGCTTGTACGACCAATGTGGAACAGGTAGGGTGGTCCCACCACGATCCGTAAGCAAAGTGAAGAGTTTAAAGGACTTATTGTGGAACAACCACGGTGGATCCTACCACGATCCGGTGAAGCAAAGGAAGTTTAAAGGACTCGATGTCGGAACAGAGTGGGTAGTCCCACCACGACCCCGTAGCAGAAGCGAAGTTTAAAGGACCCGTGATTTCGGAACAACCACGGTGGTCCCACCCACAATCCGGTATGCAGAAGGAAGTTTAAAAGGCTCGATGTGGAACGGGTAAGGTGGTTAACACTATGGTCCGTAGCAAAGGAAGTTTAAAGGACTGTTGTGGAACAACCAGCTGGTGGTCCTACTACGATTCCATGTAGCGGAAGAGAGTTCAAAGGGACTTCAATAATGGAACAGCTAGGAAGCGTGGTCCCACCACGATCCGTAGCGAAGGAAGTTTAAAGCGACTCGATGTGGAACAGGTAAGGTGGTCCACCACGGTCCGGTGGCGAAGGTGAAGCTTAAAGCGACTCAATGTGGGAACAGGTAAGGGTGATCCCACTACGATCCGGAGCGAAGGAAGTTTAAAAGAACTCAATGTGGAACAGGTAAGGTGGTCCCACCTACGATCCGTCTGAAAAAGTTTAAAGGACTTCTTGTAAGAACAGGTACGGTGGTCCCACCACGATTCGTGGCGAAGGTAAGTTTAAAGGACTCATTGTGGAACAGGTAAGGGTGGTCCCACCACGATCCATCACAAAGTTCAAGGACTCCTTGTGGAACAGCCGTCAGTCCCACCACGATCCTAAGCAAAGGAAATTTAAAGGACTCAATGTGGAACAGCCACGGTGGTCCCACCACAATCCGCGAAGGAGTGAGTTTAAGGGACTCCGGCTGATGTGTGGAATACAAAGGGTAAGATGGTCCCACCTCACGGTCCGTAGCAAAGGAAAGTTTAAAGGACTTGATGTGTGAACAGGTAAGGTGGTCCCACCACGATCGGTAGCGAGGAAAGTTTAAAGGACTCCAATGTGGAACAGAGGTGCGGTTCCACCACGATCCGTCATCAACAAAAGTTCGAAGTTGACTCGATGTGGAACCAGGTAAGCGTGGTCCCAGCACGGTCCGCAGCGATGTGAAATTTAAAGGGGACTCAATGATGGAACAGGTAGCAGACTACCACGATCCACTGTCACGAAAAAGTTCGAGGACTGGCTGGGAGCAGCGCACGTGTGGTCACAATCACGCCGCGAGGATTAAAGACTCGATCCGTAGCGAGCCAGGTGATGATGGCGCTGGTCATGTGAAGGACCTGGGACATTGGCGGAGTTCAACTGAGGCGGGAGTGGTCCCTGCACGATCCGCGCAGTAACAAAGGAAGTTTCAGCGATCAAATATTGAACAGCCTTGTAACCACGGTGATCCCACCACGATCCGTAGCGAAGGGGAAGTTTAAAGTGACTCGATGTGGAACAGGTAGCGTGGTCCCACAACGGTCCGTAGTGAAAAAGTTTAAAGGACTTGATGTGGATACAGGTAAATTGATCCTGGCACCACGATCCGTATGCGAAGGAAGTTTAAAGGACTTAATGTGGAACAGGTAAGGTGGTCTCCACCACGGTCCGTAGCGAAGCGCGAAGTTTAAAGGACTGTGTGGAACGGGTAAGGGGTGATCCCACCACGAGCCGTAGCGAAGGAAGTTTAAAGAGACTCAATGTGGAACAGGTGGGGTGGTCCCCACCCACGATCACCGTCTCAAAGTAGGAAAGTGTTCAAGGACTTCTTGTGGGAGCAGCCACGGTGGTCCTACCCACGATCCGTCTAAGCGGAGTAAGTTTAAAGGACTTTCATTGTGGAACATAAAGGGTGGTCCTGCACCACGATCCCATCACAAAGAAGGTTCAAAGGACTCCTTGTGGAACAGCCAAAGCGGTGGTCCGCTCCTGATCCTATGTAGCGAAAGGAGATTTAAAGGACTCCATTGCGGAACAATACGGTGGTTCCCACCACGATCCGTGAAAGAGTTTAAAGGACTCGATGTGGAACAGGTAAAGGTGGTCCCCAACACGGTCCGTAGCGAAAGGAAGGTTAAAGGACTTGATTGTGGAACAGTGCCACGGTGATCCCACCACGATCCGTAGCGAAGGAAGTTTAAAGGACTCTCGATTGGACACAGGACCACGGTGGTTCTACCGATCCGTAGCAAAGGACAGTTCAAAGAACTCAATGTGGAACAGGTAGGATTGTGAACAGCTACGGTGGTCCCACCACGATCCATGCAGTGAAGGAAGTTGCTAAAGGACTCGATGTGGAACAGGTCCAAGGTGGTCCCTACCATTTGATCCGGAGCAAAGGGAAGTTTCAAGGACTCAATGGATAGGAACAGGTAGGGCGGTTCCACCACGATCCGTCACAAAAAAAGCTTCAAAGCGACCTGTGTGGAACAGTGTGGTGGTCCACTCACGGTCCGTAACGAAGAGTAAGTTTGTAAAGGACTCAATGATGGAACAGGTAAAGGCTGTGGTCCCACCACGATCCGGAGAGCAGGGGAAGTTTAAAGCGACTCAATGTGGAACAGAGTAAGGCGGTTCGCACCTGATCCGGGTCACAAAGGAAGTTCAAAGGATCTCGATGTGGAACAGGTAAGGTGGTCCTGCAACACGGTCCGTAGCGAAGGAAAATTTAAGGACTGATGTGGAACAGGTAGAAGCGGTTCCACCCACGATCCGTCTGGAAAAAAGTTCGAAAAGGACCTCATTTCAGAACAGGGGTACAGTGATTCCCACCACAATCCGTAGCGAAGGAAGTTTAAAGTGACTCGATGTGGAACGGGGTAAAGGTGGTCCCAACCTGGATCCATCACAAGAAGGAAGTTTAAAGAGACTTATTGTGGAACAACCACGGTGGTCTACTACGATCCCGTAGCAAAAAGGAAGTTCAAGAAGGACTCAGTAATGTGGAACAACTAGGGTGGTCCCACCACGATCCGTAGCGAAAGAAAGTTTAAAGGACTCGATGTCAGAACAGGTTGAAGGTGGTCCCAGCGGTCCTGGGTTGGCGAAGGAAGTTTAAAGGACTTGATGTGGAACAGGTAAGGGTGATCCCACACCACGATCCGTAGTGAAGGAAGTTTAAAGGACTTAATGTGGAACAGGTAAAGGTGGTCCCACTACGGTCCGTAGCGAAGGAAGTTTAAAGGACCTTCAATGTGGAACAGGTAAGGGTGATCCACCACGAGCCATAGTGAAGGAAGTTAAAAGGATCTCCAATGTGGGAACAGGTAGGGTGGATCCCACCACGATCCGGTCTCAAAGAAAGTTCAAAGGACTTCTTGTAGAACAGCCACGATGGTCCTGCACCACGATTCTAACGGAGTAAGTTTAAAGGACTCATTGTGGAACATAGAAAGGGTGGTGTCCCACTACGATCCCATCACAAAGAAGGTTCAAAGGACTCCTTGTGGAACAGCCACGTCGCTCCCACTCACGATCCTAAGCAAAGGGAAATTTGTTAAAGGACTCCATTGCCGGAACAACCACGGTGGTCCCACCACGATCCATGTTTAGTGAAGTAAGTTTAAAGCGACTCGATGGCGGAACAGGTAAGGTGGTCCCAACACGGTCCGTCAGCGAAGGAAGTTTAAAAAGGATCTTGATGTGGAACAGGTAGGGTGGATCCACCACGATCCGTAGCGAAGTTGAAGTTTAAAGGACTAATGTGGAACAACCACGGTGGTCCTACCACGATCCGTAGCAAAGGAAGTTCGGAGGACTCATATTAGGAACAGCTACGGTGGTCCCACCACGATCCGTAAAGCGAAGGCGGGAAGTTCAAAGCGACTCGATGTGGAACAGGTAGCGGTAAATACACCACTGAGTCCGGAGCGAAGGAAGTTTAAAGGACTCAATGTGGAACAGGTAAGTGCGGTTCCACCACGATCCGTCACAAAAAAGTTCAAAGAGATTTCGATGTGAGAGACAGGGTAAGGGTAATTCCACTACGGTCCGTAACAACGGAAATTGGAAGGACTTGATGTGGAAACGGGTAAGGTGGTCCCACCACGATCTCGGAGCGAAATCTTAGGAAGTTTAAAGGACTCAATGTGGAACAGGAAGTGCGGTTCCACCGCGATCCGTCACAAAAAAAGTTCAAAAGACTCGATGTGGAACAGGTAAGGTGGTCCCAACACGAGCCGTAGCGAAGGAAGTTTAAAGAGCTCAATGTGGAACAGGTAGGGTGGTCCCACCACGATCCGTCTCAAAGAAAGTTCAAAGGACTTTGGCCATGGAACAACCACAGTGGTCCCACTACGATTCACAACAGGTAATAGTTTAAAGGACTCATTGTGGAACAAGTAAAGGGTGGTCCCACTACGATCCACATCACAAAGCAAGGTTCAGAGGACTCCTTGTGGAACAGCCACGTCGCATCCCACCACACGATCCGTAAGCAAAGGAAAATTTAAGGACTCGTGCGGAACAGCCACGGTGGTCCACCACCAGGATCCGTAGCGAAAAGAAGTTTAAAGGACTCGATGTGGAACAGGTAAAGATGGTCCCAACACGGTCCACGTAGCGGAAGGAAGTTTAAAGGACTCTGATGTGTGGAACAGGTAGGAGTGATCCTACGATCCATGTGAAGGAAGTTTAAAGGACCTAATATTGGAACAACCACGGTGGTCTACCACGATCCGTAACAAAGGAAGTTCAAAGGACTCAATGTGGAACCTTTACGTGTGGTCCCACCACGATCCGTAGCGAAGGAAGTTTAAGGACTCGATGTGTGAACAGGTAGGTGGTCCCACTACGATTCAATACAACGGAGCGAGTTGAAAGGACTCCAATGTGGAACAGGTAGGGCGGTTCCACCACGATCCGTCACAAAGAAAGTTCAAAGCGACTCCTTGTGGAATAGCCACGTCGGTCCCACCACGATCCGTAGCAAAGGAAATTCAAAGGACTCGATGTGGAACGGGTAAGGTGGTCCCACCACGATTCAGTAGCAAAGGAAATTTAAAGGACTTGATGTGGGAAGTCAACAGGTAAGGTGGCTCCCACTACGATCCCGAACGAGGGGAAGTTTAAGTCAGCGACCTCAAGATGTGGAACAGTGTAAGTGCGGTCTCCACTCGCGGTCCGTAGCTGGAAAAAGTTCAAAGGACTCGATGTGGAACAGGTAAGGTGGTCCCAGCACGGTCTGTAGCGAAGCGAAGTTTGAAGGACTTGATGTGGAACAGGTAGGGTGATCCCACCACGATCCGTAGCGAAGAAAGGAAGTTTAAAGGACTCAATGTGGGTTTCTTTCACAGTGGTCCTATCACGATCCATGTAAAGGAAGTTCAAAGGACTCACATGGAACCTTCACGGTGGTCCCACCACGATCCGTAGCGAAGGAAGTTTAAAGGACTCGATGTGTGGAACAGGTAGGTGGTCCCCACCACGATCCCGGAGCGAGGGAAGTTTAAAGGACTCAATATGTGGAACAGGAACGGTGCGGTTCCACCACGATCCGTAGCTAAGGAAAAAGTTCTAAAGGACCTCGATGTGGGAACAGGTGAGGTGGTCCCAACCCACGGTCCATGTGAGTATAAAAGAAATTTAAAGGACTCAATGCGGACAAGATTGCGGGTGATTCCACGATCCATGTGAAGAGTTCAAAGGACTCGATGTGGAACAGAGTAAGGTAGTCCCACCACGATCCCGGAGCGAGGAAGTTTAAGCCGAGGACTCAATGTGGAACGAGTTAAGTGCGGTTCCACCACGATCCGTATCTAAAGGAAGCTGAAAGACCTGATGTGGAATAGAAAGTGTGGTTCACCATCAGATCTGTCGTTAAAAGTTCAAAGGACTCGATGTGGAACAGGTAAAGCGTGGGTCCCACCAGCGGTCCTGTAACAAAGAAATTTCAAAGGACTCAATGTGTGGAACAGGTAGGGTGGTCCCACCACGATCCGTCTAAAAAAGGTTTAAAAAGGCTTCATTATGTGGAACCTCGCCACGGTGGTCCCACCACGATTCAACGAGGTAAGTTTAAAGGACTTAATGTGGAACAGGTAAGGGTGGGCCCACCACGATCCGTCTCAAAGGAAGTTCAAAGGACTCTGATGTGGAACAGGTAAGGTGGTCCCACTACGGTCCGTAGCAGAGTGAAGTTTAAAGCGACTCAATGTGTGAACAGGTAGGGTGGTCCCACCACGATCCGTCACTAAGGAAAGTTCAAGAGACCTCGATGTGGAACAGGTAAGGTGGTCCCATCACAGTCCGTAGCGGAAAAGCTTAAAGGACTTGATGTGTGTGGAAACAGGTAAGGTGGATCCCGTACCACGATCCCGTGAAAGCGGGAAGGGAAGTTTAAAGTGACTCTAATGTGGAACAGGTAACCACGTGCGGTTCCACCATGATCCGTCACAAAGGAAAGTTCAAAGGACTGCGATGTGGAACGGGTAAGTGTGGTCCCAACACGGTCCGTAGCGAAGGAAGTTTAAAGGACTTGATGTGGAACAGGTATGGTGATCCCACCACAAGCCGTGGCGAAGAAGTTTAAAGGACTAATGTGGAACAACCACGGTGGTCCCTCTACGATCCGTAGCAAAGGAAGTTCAAAGGACTTAATGTGGAACAGCCACGGTGGTCCCACCACAATCCGTAGCGAAGGAAGTTTAAAGGACTCGATGTGGAACAGGTAAGGTGGTCCCACCACGGTCCGTAGCAAAGGAAATTTAAAGGACTTGATGTGGAACAGGTAAGGTGGTCCCACCACGATCCGGGTACGAGGAGTTTAAAGGACGCAATGTGGAACAGGAAGTGCGGTTCCACTACGATCCGTCACGAAAGGAAGTTCAAAGGACTCGATGTGGAACAGGTAAGCGGTGGTCCCACCACGGTCCGTAACAAAGGAAGGTGAAGGACTCAATGTGGAACAGGTAGGGTGGTCCCACCACGATCCGTAGCACGAAGAGTTCAAAGCGACTCGATGTGGAACAGGCACGGTGGTCCCACTACGATCCGGAGCGAGGGAAGTTTAAAGGACTCAATGTGGAACAGGAAGTGCGGTTCCACCACGATCCGTCACAAAAAAAGTTCAAAGGACTCGATGTGGAACAGGTAAGGTGGTCCCACCACGGTCCGTAGCAAAGGAAATTTGAAGGACTCAATGGAACAGGTAGGGTGGTCCCACTACGATCCGTCTAAAAAAAGTTTAAAGGGCTCGATTATTGGAACGCAGCCATTTGAATCCACCACGATTCAAAACAACGGTAAGTTTAAAGGACTTATTTGGAACATAAAGAAAAGGGTGGTCCCACCACGATCCGTCACAAAAAAAAAGTTTAAAGGACTCGATGTGGAACAGGTAAGGTGGTCCCACCACGGTCCGTAGCAGAGTGGTTAAAGGACTCAATCTTCAGAACAGGTAGGGTGGTCCCACCACGATCCGTCACAAAGGAAGTTCAAAGGACTCGATGTGGAACAGGTAAGGTGGTCCCATCACGGTCCGTAGCAAAGGAAATTTAAAGGACTTGATGTAGGAACAGGTAAGGTGAATTTACCACGATTCCCGGAAGGCGGTTCAAAGGACTCAATGTGGAACAGGAAGTGCGGTTCCACCGCGATCCGTCACGGGAAAAAAGTTTGCCCAAAGGACTCGATGTGTGGAACAGGTACGGTGGTGCAACACGGTCGTAGCGAAGGAAGTTTAAAGGACTTGATGTGGAACAGGTATGGTGATACCCACCACAAGTACCGTAGCGAAGGAAGTTTAAAGGACCCACATGGAACAACCACGGTGGTCCCACTACGATCCCGTAGCAAAGGAAGTTCAAAGGACTTAATGTGGAACAACCACGGTGGTCCCACTACAATCCCGTAGCGAAAGGGAGTTTAAAGGACTCGATGTGGAACAGGTAAGGTGGTCCCACCACGGTCCGTAGCAAAGGAAATTTAAAGGACTCGATGTGGAACAGGTAAGGTGGTCCCACCACGATCCGGAGCGAGGGAAGTTTAAAGGACTCAATGTGGAACAGGAAGTGCGGTCTCACTACGATCCGTCACAATCTGGAAAGTTCAAAGGACTCGATGTGGAACGGGTAAGGTGGTCCCACCACGGTCCGTAGCAAAGGAAATTTGAAGGACTCAATGTGGAACAGGTAGAAATTGATCCCACCACGATCCGTAGCGAAAAGGAAGTTTCAAAGGACTCGATGTGGAACGGGTAAGGTGGCCCCACCACGATCCGGAGCGAGGAAGTTTAAAGGACTCAATGTGGAACAGGAAGTGCGGTTCCACCACGATCCGTCACAAAAGTTCAAAGGACTCGATGTGGAACAGGTAAGGTGGTCCCACCACGGTCGTAACGAAGGAAATTTAAAGGACTCAATGTGGAACAGGTAAATTGGTCCCACCACGATCCGTCACACAAAAAGTTTAAAGGACTCATTATTGAACCGCCACGGTGGTCCTCCACCACGATTCAAAACAGGTAAGTTTAAGGACTCAATGTGGAACAGGCGCAAGGGTGATTACCACGATCCGTCACAAAAAAAAAGTTCAAAGGACTCGATGTGGAACAGGTAGGTGGTCCCACTACGGTCCGTAGTGATGAAGTTTAAAGGACTCAATGTGGAACAGGTAGGGTGGTCCCACCACGATCCGTAACTAAAAAAGTTCAAGGACTCGATGTGGAACAGGTAAGGTGGTCCCATCACGGTCCGTAACAAAGGAAAGTTTAAAGGACTTGATGTGGAACAGGTAAGGTGGTCCCACCACGATCGGGAGCGAGGGAAGTTTAAAGGACTCAATGTGGAACAGGAAGTGCGGTTCCACCGCGATCCGTCACAAAAAAAGTTCAAAGGACTCGATGTGGAACAGGTAAGGTGGTCCCAACACGGTCCATAGCTGAAGAGGAAGTTTAAAGGACTTGATGTGTGGAACGGGTATGGTGATCCCACCACAAACCGTAGCGAAAGGAAGTTTAAAGGACCTATGTGGTTGACACGGTGGTCCCTACCACGATCCGTAGCAAAGGAAGTTCAAAGGACTTAATGTGGAACAGCCACGGTGGTCCCACTACAATCCACCGTAGCGAAGGAAGTTTAAAGGACTCGATGTGGAACAGGTAAGGTGGTCCCACCACGGTCCGTAACAAAGGAAATTTAAAGGACTTGATGTGGAACAGGTAAAGGTGGTCCCACCACGATCCCGGAGCGAGGAAGTTTAAGAGACTCAATGTGGAACAGCCAAGTGCGGTTCCACCCCGATCCGTCACAAAGAAAGTTCAAAGGACTCGATGTGGAACAGGTAAGGTGGTCCCAACACGGTCCGTAGCGAAGGAAGTTCAAAGGACTTGATGTGGAACAGGAAGTGCGGTTCCACCGCGATCCGTCACAAAAAAAGTTCAAAGGAAGGACTCGATGTGGGTGGGTAAGGTGAAGTCCCAACACGATCCGTTAGGGGAGTTTAAAGGACTTGATGTGGAACAGGTATGGTGATCCCACCACAAGCCGTAGCGAAGGAAAGTTTAAAGGACCTAATGTGGAACAACACGGTGAGGTCCTACCACGATCCGTAAAGGAAGTTCAAAGGACTCGATGTGGAACAGCCGGTGGTCCCTACAATCCCGTAGCGAAGAAAGTTTAAAGGACTCGATGTGGAACAGGTAAGGTGGTCCCACCACGGTCATGTAGCAAAGGAAATTTAAAACAGTGTGTGGTGGAACGGGTAAGGTGGTCCCACCACGATCCGTAGGTGAGGAAGTTTAAAGTGACTCAATGTGGAACAGGTGCAGTGGTCCCACCGCGATCCGTCACAAAAAAAGTTCAAGGACTCGATATTGGAACAGGCTAAGGTGGTCCCAACACGGTCCGTAGCGAAGGAAGTTTAAAGGACTGATTGTGGAGGAAGTGCGGTGGTCCTACCACGATCCGTTACAAAGGAGAAGTTTCAAGGACTCGATATTGGAACAGGTAAGGTGGTCCCAACACGGTCATGTAGCGGAGGAAGTTTCAAGGACTTGATCGTGGAACAGGTAGGGTGATCCACCACGATCCGTAGCGAAGGAAGTTTTAAAGGACCTAATGTGGAACAACCACGGTGGTCCTATCACGATCACAGCAAAGGAAGTTCAAGAGACTCAGTAATGGAACAGCTACGGTGAATTACCACGATCCATAGCAAAGGAAGTTTAAAGGACTCGATGTGGAACGGGTAAGGTGGCCCCACCAACGATCCGGGCGAGGGAGTGAGTTTAAAGGACTCAATGTGGAACAGGTAAGTGCGGTTCCACCACGATCCGTCACAAAAAAAGTTTCAAGGACTCGTTGTGGAACAGGTAAGGTGGTCCCTACGGTCCGTAGCAAGGAAATTTGAAGAGACTCAATGTGGAACAGGTAGGGTGGTCCCACCACGATCCGTCTAAAGATTTAAGGGCTCATTATTGGAACCGCCACGGTGGTCCCACTACGATTCAAAACAGAGTAAGTTTAAAGAACTTAATGTGGAACAGGTAAGGTGGTCCCACCACGATCCGGAGCGTCTAAAGTTCAAAGGACTCGATGTGGAACAGGTGGGTGGTCCCCACCCCGGTCCGTAGCAAAGTGAATTTAAAGGACTCAATGTGGAACAGATAGGGTGGTCCCACCACGATCCGTCACAAAAAAAGTTCAAAGGACCCATTTCGGAACAGCCACGGTGGTCCCACCACAATCCGTAGCGAAGGAAGTTTAAAGGACTCGACTCGATGTGGAACAGGTAAGGTGGTCCCAACACGGTCCGTAGCGAAGGAGGTTTAAAGGACTTAATGTGGAACAACCACGGTGGTCCTACTACGATCCGTAGCAAAGGAAGTTCAAAGGACTCAATGTGGAACAGCTACGGTGGTCACACCACGATCCGTAGCGAAGGAAGTTTAAAGGACTCGATGTGGAACAGGTAAGGTGGTCCCACCACGGTCCGTGGCGAAGGAAGTTTAAAGGACTCAATGTGGAACAGGTAGGGTGATCCCACCACGAGCCGTAGCGAAGGAAGTTTAAAGAACTCAATGTGGAACAGGTAGGGTTGATTACCACGATCCGTCACAAAGAAAGTTCAAAGGACTTCTTGTAGGAACAGGTACAGTGGTCCCACCACGATTCACAACGAAGGTAAGTTTAAAGGACTCATTGTGGAACAGGCAGGGTGGTCCCACCACGATCCATCACAAAGAAAGTTCAAAGGACGCCTTGTGGAACAATACGTCAGTCCCACCACGATCCGTAAGCAAAGGAAATTTAAAGGACTCATTGTGGAACAGCCACGGTGGTCCCACCACAATCCGTAGCGAAGGAAGTTTAAAGGACTCGATGTGGAACAGGTAAGGTGGTCCCACCACGGTCCGTAGCGAAGGAAGTTTGGACTTGATGTGGAACAGGTAGGGTGATCACACCACGATCCGTAGCGAAGGAATTTCAAAGGACTTAATGTGGGAACAGCCACGGTGGTCCTACCACGATCCGTAGCGAAGGAAGTTCAAAGGACTCAATGTGGAACAGCTACGGTGGTCCCACCACGATCCGTAGCAGAAGGAAGTTTAAAGGACTCGATGTGGAACAGGTAAGGTGGTCCCACCACGGTCCGTAGCGAAGGAAGTTTAAAGGACTCAATGTGGAACAGGTAGGGTGATCCCACCACGAGCCGTAGCGAAGGAAGTTCAAAGGACTCATTGCGGAACAGCCACGGTGGTCCCACCACGATCCGTAGCGAAAGAAGTTTAAAGGACTCGATGTGGAACAGGTAAGGTGGTCCCAACACGGTCCGTAGCGAAGGAAGTTTAAAGGACTTGATGTGGAACAGGTAGGGTGATCCCACCACGGTCCGTAGCAGAGTGAATTTAAAGGACTCAATGTGGAACAGGTAGGGTGGTCCCACCACGATCCGTCCACAAAGGAAGTTTCAAGGGCTCGATGTGGAACAGGTAAGGTGGTACCCACCACGATCCGTGGTAACAGGAACTATAAAAGGACGCCATGTGCAACAGGTAAGGTGGTACCCACCACGATTGGTAACGAGGGGAACTATAAAAAGGACGCCATGTGCAACAGCTACGGTGGTACCCACCACGATTGGTAACGGGAACTATAAAGGACGCCATGTGCAACAGCTACGGTGGTACCCACCACGATTGGTATCGGGAACTATAAAGGACGCCATGTGCAACAGCTACGGTGGTACCCACCACGATTGGTAACGGGGAACTATAAAGGACGCCATGTGCAACAGCTACGGTGGTACCCACCACGATTGGTAACGGGGAACTATAAAGGACGCCATGTGCAACAGCTACGGTGGTACCCACCACGATTGGTAACAGGGAACTATAAAGGACGCCATGTGCAACAGCTACGGTGGTACCCACCACGATTGGTAACGGGGAACTATAAAAGACTCCATGTGCAACAGCTACAGTGGTACCCACCACGATTGGTAACGGGGAACTATAAAGGACGCCATGTGCAACAGCTACGGTGGTACCCACCACGATTGGTAACGGGGAACTATAAAGGACGCCATGTGCAACAGCTACGGTGGTACCCACCACGATTGGTAACGGGGAACTATAAAGGACGCCATGTGCAACAGCTACGGTGGTACCCACCACGATTGGTAACGGGGAACTATAAAGGACGCCATGTGCAACAGCTACGGTGGTACCCACCACGATTGGTAACGGGGAACTATAAAGGACGCCATGTGCAACAGCTACGGTGGTACCCACCACGATTGGTAACGGGGAACTATAAAGGACGCCATGTGCAACAGCTACGGTGGTACCCACCACGATTGGTAACGGGAACTATAAAGGACGCCATGTGCAACAGCTACGGTGGTACCCACCACGATTGGTAACGGGGAACTATAAAGGACGCCATGTGCAACAGCTACGGTGGTACCCACCACGATTGGTAACGGGGAACTATAAAGGACGCCATGTGCAACAGCTACGGTGGTACCCACCACGATTGGTAACGGGGAACTATAAAGGACGCCATGTGCAACAGCTACGGTGGTACCCACCACGATTGGTAACGGGGAACTATAAAGGACGCCATGTGCAACAGCTACGGTGGTACCCACCACGATTGGTAACGGGGAACTATAAAGGACGCCATGTGCAACAGCTACGGTGGTACCCACCACGATTGGTAACGGGGAACTATAAAGGACGCCATGTGCAACAGCTACGGTGGTACCCACCACGATTGGTAACGGGGAACTATAAAGGACGCCATGTGCAACAGCTACGGTGGTACCCACCACGATTGGTAACGGGGAACTATAAAGGACGCCATGTGCAACAGCTACGGTGGTACCCACCACGATTGGTAACGGGGAACTATAAAGGACGCCATGTGCAACAGCTACGGTGGTACCCACCACGATTGGTAACGGGGAACTATAAAGGACGCCATGTGCAACAGCTACGGTGGTACCCACCACGATTGGTAACGGGGAACTATAAAGGACGCCATGTGCAACAGCTACGGTGGTACCCACCACGATTGGTAACGGGGAACTATAAAGGACGCCATGTGCAACAGCTACGGTGGTACCCACCACGATTGGTAACGGGGAACTATAAAGGACGCCATGTGCAACAGCTACGGTGGTACCCACCACGATTGGTAACGGGGAACTATAAAGGACGCCATGTGCAACAGCTACGGTGGTACCCACCACGATTGGTAACGGGGAACTATAAAGGACGCCATGTGCAACAGCTACGGTGGTACCCACCACGATTGGTAACGGGGAACTATAAAGGACGCCATGTGCAACAGCTACGGTGGTACCCACCACGATTGGTAACGGGGAACTATAAAGGACGCCATGTGCAACAGCTACGGTGGTACCCACCACGATTGGTAACGGGGAACTATAAAGGACGCCATGTGCAACAGCTACGGTGGTACCCACCACGATTGGTAACGGGGAACTATAAAGGACGCCATGTGCAACAGCTACGGTGGTACCCACCACGATTGGTGAAGGGGAACTATAAAGGACGCCATGTGCAACAGCTACGGTGGTACCCACCACGATTGGTAACGGGGAACTATAAAGGACGCCATGTGCAACAGCTACGGTGGTACCCACCACGATTGGTAACGGGGAACTATAAAGGACGCCATGTGCAACAGCTACGGTGGTACCCACCACGATTGGTAACGGGGAACTATAAAGGACGCCATGTGCAACAGCTACGGTGGTACCCACCACGATTGGTAACGGGGAACTATAAAGGACGCCATGTGCAACAGCTACGGTGGTACCCACCACGATTGGTAACGGGGAACTATAAAGGACGCCATGTGCAACAGCTACGGTGGTACCCACCACGATTGGTAACGGTGAACTATAAAAGACGCCATGTGCAACAGCTACGGTGGTACCCACCACGATTGGTAACGGGGAACTATAAAGGACGCCATGTGCAACAGCTACGGTGGTACCCACCACGATTGGTAACGGGGAACTATAAAGGACGCCATGTGCAACAGCTACGGTGGTACCCACCACGATTGGTAACGGGGAACTATAAAGGACGCCATGTGCAACAGCTACGGTGGTACCCACCACGATTGGTAACGGGGAACTATAAAGGACGCCATGTGCAACAGCTACGGTGGTACCCACCACGATTGGTAACGGGGAACTATAAAGGACGCCATGTGCAACAGCTACGGTGGTACCCACCACGATTGGTAACGGGGAACTATAAAGGACGCCATGTGCAACAGCTACGGTGGTACCCACCACGATTGGTAACGGGGAACTATAAAGGACGCCATGTGCAACAGCTACGGTGGTACCCACCACGATTGGTAACGGGGAACTATAAAGGACGCCATGTGCAACAGCTACGGTGGTACCCACCACGATTGGTAACGGGGAACTATAAAGGACGCCATGTGCAACAGCTACGGTGGTACCCACCACGATTGGTAACGGGGAACTATAAAGCACGCCATGTGCAACAGCTACGGTGGTACCCACCACGATTGGTAACGGGGAACTATAAAGGACGCCATGTGCAACAGCTACGGTGGTACCCACCACGATTGGTAACGGGGAACTATAAAGGACGCCATGTGCAACAGCTACGGTGGTACCCACCACGATTGGTAACGGGGAACTATAAAGGACGCCATGTGCAACAGCTACGGTGGTACCCACCACGATTGGTAACGGGGAACTATAAAGGACGCCATGTGCAACAGCTACGGTGGTACCCACCACGATTGGTAACGGGGAACTATAAAGGACGCCATGTGCAACAGCTACGGTGGTACCCACCACGATTGGTAACGGCGAACTTTAAAGGACGCCATGTGCAACAGCTACGGTGGTACCCACCACGATTGGTAACGGGGAACTATAAAAGACTCCATGTGCAATAGCTACAGTGGTACCCACCACGATTGGTAACGGGGAACTATAAAGGACGCCATGTGCAACAGCTACGGTGGTACCCACCACGATTGGTAACGGGGAACTTTAAAGGACGCCATGTGCAACAGCTACGGTGGTACCCACCACGATTGGTAACGGGGAACTATAAAGGACGCCATGTGCAACAGCTACGGTGGTACCCACCACGATTGGTAACGGGGAACTATAAAGGACGCCATGTGCAACAGCTACGGTGGTACCCACCACGATTGGTAACGGGGAACTATAAAGGACGCCATGTGCAACAGCTACGGTGGTACCCACCACGATTGGTAACGGGGAACTATAAAGGACGCCATGTGCAACAGCTACGGTGGTACCCACCACGATATAAACTATAAAGGAACTATATGGGAACTATAAAGGACGCCATGTGCAACAGCTACGGTGGTACCCACCACGATTGGTAACGGGGAACTATAAAGGACGCCATGTGCAACAGCTACGGTGGTACCCACCACGATTGGTAACGGGGAACTATAAAGGACGCCATGTGCAACAGCTACGGTGGTACCCACCACGATTGGTAACGGGGAACTATAAAGGACGCCATGTGCAACAGCTACGGTGGTACCCACCACGATTGGTAACGGGAACTATAAAGGACGCCATGTGCAACAGCTACGGTGGTACCCACCACGATTGGTAACGGGGAACTATAAAGGACGCCATGTGCAACAGCTACGGTGGTACCCACCACGATTGGTAACGGGGAACTATAAAGGACGCCATGTGCAACAGCTACGGTGGTACCCACCACGATTGGTAACGGGGAACTATAAAGGACGCCATGTGCAACAGCTACGGTGGTACCCACCACGATTGGTAACGGGGAACTATAAAGGACGCCATGTGCAACAGCTACGGTGGTACCCACCACGATTGGTAACGGGGAACTATAAAGGACGCCATGTGCAACAGCTACGGTGGTACCCACCACGATTGGTAACGGGGAACTATAAAGGACGCCATGTGCAACAGCTACGGTGGTACCCACCACGATTGGTAACGGGGAACTATAAAGGACGCCATGTGCAACAGCTACGGTGGTACCCACCACGATTGGTAACGGGGAACTATAAAGGACGCCATGTGCAACAGCTACGGTGGTACCCACCACGATTGGTAACGGGGAACTATAAAGGACGCCATGTGCAACAGCTACGGTGGTACCCACCACGATTGGTAACGGGGAACTATAAAGGACGCCATGTGCAACAGCTACGGTGGTACCCACCACGATTGGTAACGGGGAACTATAAAGGACGCCATGTGCAACAGCTACGGTGGTACCCACCACGATTGGTAACGGGGAACTATAAAGGACGCCATGTGCAACAGCTACGGTGGTACCCACCACGATTGGTAACGGGGAACTATAAAGGACGCCATGTGCAACAGCTACGGTGGTACCCACCACGATTGGTAACGGGGAACTATAAAGGACGCCATGTGCAACAGCTACGGTGGTACCCACCACGATTGGTAACGGGGAACTATAAAGGACGCCATGTGCAACAGCTACGGTGGTACCCACCACGATTGGTAACGGGGAACTATAAAGGACGCCATGTGCAACAGCTACGGTGGTACCCACCACGATTGGTAACGGGGAACTATAAAGGACGCCATGTGCAACAGCTACGGTGGTACCCACCACGATTGGTAACGGGGAACTATAAAGGACGCCATGTGCAACAGCTACGGTGGTACCCACCACGATTGGTAACGGGGAACTATAAAGGACGCCATGTGCAACAGCTACGGTGGTACCCACCACGATTGGTAACGGGCAACTATAAAGGATGCCATGTGCAACAGCTACGGTGGTACCCACCACGATATAAACTATAAAGGAACTATATGGGAACTATAAAGGACGCCATGTGCAACAGCTACGGTGGTAACCACCACGATTGGTAACGGGGAACTATAAAGGACGCCATGTGCAACAGCTACGGTGGTACCCACCACGATTGGTAACGGGGAACTATAAAGGACGCCATGTGCAACAGCTACGGTGGTACCCACCACGATTGGTAACGGGGAACTATAAAGGACGCCATGTGCAACAGCTACGGTGGTACCCACCACGATTGGTAACGGGAACTATAAAGGACGCCATGTGCAACAGCTACGGTGGTACCCACCACGATTGGTAACGGGGAACTATAAAGGACGCCATGTGCAACAGCTACGGTGGTACCCACCACGATTGGTAACGGGGAACTATAAAGGACGCCATGTGCAACAGCTACGGTGGTACCCACCACGATTGGTAACGGGGAACTATAAAGGACGCCATGTGCAACAGCTACGGTGGTACCCACCACGATTGGTAACGGGGAACTATAAAGGACGCCATGTGCAACAGCTACGGTGGTACCCACCACGATTGGTAACGGGGAACTATAAAGGACGCCATGTGCAACAGCTACGGTGGTACCCACCACGATTGGTAACGGGGAACTATAAAGGACGCCATGTGCAACAGCTACGGTGGTACCCACCACGATTGGTAACGGGGAACTATAAAGGACGCCATGTGCAACAGCTACGGTGGTACCCACCACGATTGGTAACGGGGAACTATAAAGGACGCCATGTGCAACAGCTACGGTGGTACCCACCACGATTGGTAACGGGGAACTATAAAGGACGCCATGTGCAACAGCTACGGTGGTACCCACCACGATTGGTAACGGGGAACTATAAAGGACGCCATGTGCAACAGCTACGGTGGTACCCACCACGATTGGTAACGGGAACTATAAAGGACGCCATGTGCAACAGCTACGGTGGTACCCACCACGATTGGTAACGGGGAACTATAAAGGACGCCATGTGCAACAGCTACGGTGGTACCCACCACGATTGGTAACGGGGAACTATAAAGGACGCCATGTGCAACAGCTACGGTGGTACCCACCACGATTGGTAACGGGGAACTATAAAGGACGCCATGTGCAACAGCTACGGTGGTACCCACCACGATTGGTAACGGGGAACTATAAAGGACGCCATGTGCAACAGCTACGGTGGTGCCCACCACGATTGGTAACGGGGAATTATAAAGGACGCCATGTGCAACAGCTACGGTGGTGCCCACCACGATTGGTAACGGGGAACTATAAAGGACGCCATGTGCAACAGCTACGGTGGTGCCCACCACGATTGGTAACGGGGACTATAAAGGACGCCATGTGCAACAGCTACGGTGGTACCCACCACGATTGGTAACGGGGAACTATAAAGGACGCCATGTGCAACAGCTACGGTGGTACCCACCACGATTGGTAACGGGGAACTATAAAGGACGCCATGTGCAACAGCTACGGTGGTACCCACCACGATTGGTAACGGGGAACTATAAAGGACGCCATGTGCAACAGCTACGGTGGTACCCACCACGATTGGTAACGGGGAACTATAAAGGACGCCATGTGCAACAGCTACGGTGGTACCCACCACGATTGGTAACGGGGAACTATAAAGGACGCCATGTGCAACAGCTACGGTGGTACCCACCACGATTGGTAACGGGGAACTATAAAGGACGCCATGTGCAACAGCTACGGTGGTACCCACCACGATTGGTAACGGGGAACTATAAAGGACGCCATGTGCAACAGCTACGGTGGTACCCACCACGATTGGTAACGGGGAACTATAAAGGACGCCATGTGCAACAGCTACGGTGGTACCCACCACGATTGGTAACGGGGAACTATAAAGGACGCCATGTGCAACAGCTACGGTGGTACCCACCACGATTGGTAACGGGGAACTATAAAGGACGCCATGTGCAACAGCTACGGTGGTACCCACCACGATTGGTAACGGGGAACTATAAAGGACGCCATGTGCAACAGCTACGGTGGTACCCACCACGATTGGTAACGGGGAACTATAAAGGACGCCATGTGCAACAGCTACGGTGGTACCCACCACGATTGGTAACGGGGAACTATAAAGGACGCCATGTGCAACAGCTACGGTGGTACCCACCACGATTGGTAACGGGGAACTATAAAGGACGCCATGTGCAACAGCTACGGTGGTACCCACCACGATTGGTAACGGGGAACTATAAAGGACGCCATGTGCAACAGCTACGGTGGTACCCACCACGATTGGTAATGGGAACTATAAAGGACGCCATGTGCAACAGCTACGGTGGTACCCACCACGATTGGTAACGGGGAACTATAAAGGACGCCATGTGCAACAGCTACGGTGGTACCCACCACGATTGGTAACGGGGAACTATAAAGGACGCCATGTGCAACAGCTACGGTGGTACCCACCACGATTGGTAACGGGGAACTATAAAGGACGCCATGTGCAACAGCTACGGTGGTACCCACCACGATTGGTAACGGGGAACTATAAAGGACGCCATGTGCAACAGCTACGGTGGTACCCACCACGATTGGTAACGGGGAACTATAAAGGACGCCATGTGCAACAGCTACGGTGGTACCCACCACGATTGGTAACGGGGAACTATAAAGGACGCCATGTGCAACAGCTACGGTGGTACCCACCACGATTGGTAACGGGGAACTATAAAGGACGCCATGTGCAACAGCTACGGTGGTACCCACCACGATTGGTAACGGGGAACTATAAAGGACGCCATGTGCAACAGCTACGGTGGTACCCACCACGATAGGAACTATATGGGAACTATAAAGGACGCCATGTGCAACAGCTACGGTGGTAACCACCACGATTGGTAACGGGGAACTTTAAAGGACGCCATGTGCAACAGCTACGGTGGTACCCACCACGATTGGTAACGGGAACTATTAAGGACGCCATGTGCAACAGCTACGGTGGTACCCACCACGATTGGTAACGGGGAACTATAAAGGACGCCATGTGCAACAGCTACGGTGGTACCCACCACGATTGGTAACGGGGAACTATAAAGGACGCCATGTGCAACAGCTACGGTGGTACCCACCACGATTGGTAACGGGGAACTATAAAGGACGCCATGTGCAACAGCTACGGTGGTACCCACCACGATTGGTAACGGGGAACTATAAAGGACGCCATGTGCAACAGCTACGGTGGTACCCACCACGATTGGTAACGGGGAACTATAAAGGACGCCATGTGCAACAGCTACGGTGGTACCCACCACGATTGGTAACGGGGAACTATAAAGGACGCCATGTGCAACAGCTACGGTGGTACCCACCACGATTGGTAACGGGGAACTATAAAGGACGCCATGTGCAACAGCTACGGGCTACGGTGGTGCCCACCACGATTGGTAACGGGGAACTATAAAGGACGCCATGTGCAACAGCTACGGTGGTACCCACCACGATTGGTAACGGGGAACTATAAAGGACGCCATGTGCAACAGCTACGGTGGTACCCACCACGATTGGTAACGGGGAACTATAAAGGACGCCATGTGCAACAGCTACGGTGGTACCCACCACGATTGGTAACGGGGAACTATAAAGGACGCCATGTGCAACAGCTACGGTGGTACCCACCACGATTGGTAACGGGGAACTATAAAGGACGCCATGTGCAACAGCTACGGTGGTACCCACCACGATTGGTAACGGGGAACTATAAAGGACGCCATGTGCAACAGCTACGGTGGTACCCACCACGATTGGTAACGGGAACTATAAAGGACGCCATGTGCAACAGCTACGGTGGTACCCACCACGATTGGTAACGGGGAACTATAAAGGACGCCATGTGCAACAGCTACGGTGGTACCCACCACGATTGGTAACGGGGAACTATAAAGGACGCCATGTGCAACAGCTACGGTGGTACCCACCACGATTGGTAACGGGGAACTATAAAGGACGCCATGTGCAACAGCTACGGTGGTACCCACCACGATTGGTAACGGGGAACTATAAAGGACGCCATGTGCAACAGCTACGGTGGTACCCACCACGATTGGTAACGGGGAACTATAAAGGACGCCATGTGCAACAGCTACGGTGGTACCCACCACGATTGGTAACGGGGAACTATAAAGGACGCCATGTGCAACAGCTACGGTGGTACCCACCACGATTGGTAACGGGGAACTATAAAGGACGCCATGTGCAACAGCTACGGTGGTACCCACCACGATTGGTAACGGGGAACTATAAAGGACGCCATGTGCAACAGCTACGGTGGTACCCACCACGATTGGTAACGGGGAACTATAAAGGACGCCATGTGCAACAGCTACGGTGGTACCCACCACGATTGGTAACGGGGAACTATAAAGGACGCCATGTGCAACAGCTACGGTGGTACCCACCACGATTGGTAACGGGGAACTATAAAGGACGCCATGTGGCACAGCTACGGTGGTACCCACCACGATTGGTAACAGGGAACTATAAAGGACGCCATGTGCAACAGCTACGGTGGTACCCACCACGATTGGTAACGGCGAACTTTGAAGGACGCCATGTGCAACAGCTACGGTGGTACCCACCACGATTGGTAACGGGAACTATAAAAGACTCCATGTGCAATAGCTACAGTGGTACCCACCACGATTGGTAACGGGGAACTATAAAGGACGCCATGTGCAACAGCTACGGTGGTACCCACCACGATTGGTAACGGGGAACTATAAAGGACGCCATGTGCAACAGCTACGGTGGTACCCACCACGATTGGTAACGGGGAACTATAAAGGACGCCATGTGCAACAGCTACGGTGGTACCCACCACGATTGGTAACGGGGAACTATAAAGGACGCCATGTGCAACAGCTACGGTGGTACCCACCACGATTGGTAACGGGGAACTATAAAGGACGCCATGTGCAACAGCTACGGTGGTACCCACCACGATTGGTAACGGGGAACTATAAAGGACGCCATGTGCAACAGCTACGGTGGTACCCACCACGATTGGTAACGGGGAACTATAAAGGACGCCATGTGCAACAGCTACGGTGGTACCCACCACGATTGGTAACAGAAACTATAAAGGACGCCATGTGCAACAGCTACGGTGGTACCCACCACGATTGGTAACGGGGAACTATAAAGGACGCCATGTGCAACAGCTACGGTGGTACCCACCACGATTGGTAACGGGGAACTATAAAGGACGCCATGTGCAACAGCTACGGTGGTACCCACCACGATTGGTAACGGAGGAACTATAAAGGACGCCATGTGCAACAGCTACGGTGGTACCCACCACGATTGGTAACGGGGAACTATAAAGGACGCCATGTGCAACAGCTACGGTGGTACCCACCACGATTGGTAACGGGGAACTATAAAGGACGCCATGTGCAACAGCTACGGTGGTACCCACCACGATTGGTAACGGGGAACTATAAAGGACGCCATGTGCAACAGCTACGGTGGTACCCACCACGATTGGTAACAGGGAACTATAAAGGACGCCATGTGCAACAGCTACGGTGGTACCCACCACGATTGGTAACGGGGAACTATAAAGGACGCCATGTGCAACAGCTACGGTGGTACCCACCACGATTGGTAACGGGGAACTATAAAGGACGCCATGTGCAACAGCTACGGTGGTACCCACCACGATTGGTAACGGGGAACTATAAAGGACGCCATGTGCAACAGCTACGGTGGTACCCACCACGATTGGTAACGGGGAACTATAAAGGACGCCATGTGCAACAGCTACGGTGGTACCCACCACGATTGGTGGAAGGGAAATATAAAGGACGCCATGTGCAACAGCTACGGTGGTACCCACCACGATTGGTAACGGGGAACTATAAAGGACGCCATGTGCAACAGCTACGGTGGTACCCACCACGATTGGTAACGGGGAACTATAAAGGACGCCATGTGCAACAGCTACGGTGGTACCCACCACGATTGGTAACGGGAACTATAAAGGACGCCATGTGCAACAGCTACGGTGGTACCCACCACGATTGGTAACGGGGAACTATAAAGGACGCCATGTGCAACAGCTACGGTGGTACCCACCACGATTGGTAACGGGGAACTATAAAGGACGCCATGTGCAACAGCTACGGTGGTACCCACCACGATTGGTAACGGGGAACTATAAAGGACGCCATGTGCAACAGCTACGGTGGTACCCACCACGATTGGTAACGAAGTACTATAAAGGACGCCATGTGCAACAGCTACGGGGGTACCCACCACGATTGGTAACGGGGAACTATAAAGGACGCCATGTGCAACAGCTACGGTGGTACCCACCACGATTGGTAACAGGGAACTATAAAGGACGCCATGTGCAACAGCTACGGTGGTACCCACCACGATTGGTGAAGGGGAACTATAAAGGACGCCATGTGCAACAGCTACGGTGGTACCCACCACGATTGGTAACGGGGAACTATAAAGGACGCCATGTGCAACAGCTACGGTGGTACCCACCACGATTGGTAACGGGGAACTATAAAGGACGCCATGTGCAACAGCTACGGTGGTACCCACCACGATTGGTAGCAAAGGAACTATAAAGGACGCCATGTGCAACAGCTACGGTGGTACCCACCACGATTGGTAACGAAGGAAGTTTAAAGGACGCCATGTGGAACAGCTACGGTGGTACCCACCACGATCCGTAACGAAGGAAGTTTAAAGGACGCCATGTGGAACAGCTACGGTGGTACCCACCACGATCCGTAACGAAAAAGTTTAAAGGACGCCATGTGGAACAGGTACGGTGGTCCCACCACGATCCGTAGCAAAGGAAGTTTAAAGGACTCCATGTGGAACAGCTACGGTGGTCCCACCACGATCCGTAACGAAGGAAGTTTAAAGGACTCGATGTGGAACAGGTAAGGTGGTCCCACCACGATCCGTAACGGGGAAGTTTAAAGGACTCAATGTGGAACAGGAAGTGCGGTTCCACCACGATCCGTCACAAAAAAAGTTCAAAGGACTCGATGTGGAACAGGTAAGGTAGTCCCGCCACGATCCGTAGCGAAGGAAGTTTAAAGGACTCGATGTGGAACAGGTAAGGTGGTCCCACCACGGTCCATAGCGGAGGAAGTTTAAAGGACTCAATGTGGAACAGGTAGTGCGGTTCCACCACGATCCGTCACAAAGAAAATTCAAAGGACTCGATGTGGAACAGCCACGGTGGTACCCACCACGATTGGTAGCGAAGGAAGTTTAAAGGACTCAATGTGGAACAGGTAGGGTGGTACCCACCACGATCCGTAGCGAAGGAAGTTTAAAGGACGCCATGTGGAACAGCTACGGTGGTCCCACCACGATCCGTAGCAAAGGAAGTTCAAAGGACTCAATGTGGAACAGCTACGGTGGTACCCACCACGATCCGTAACGAAGGAAGTTTAAAGGACTCGATGTGGAACAGGTAAGGTGGTCCCACCACGATCCGGAACGGGAAGTTTAAAGGACTCAATGTGGAACAGGAAGTGCGGTTCCACCACGATCCGTCACAAAAAGTTCAAAGGACTCGATGTGGAACAGGTAAGGTGGTCCCACCACGATCCGTAGCGAAGGAAATTTAAAGGACTCAATGAGGAACAGCCACGGTGGTCCCACCACTATCCGTCACAAAAAGTTTCAAAGAACTCCTTGTGGAACAGCCACGTTGGTCTAACCACGATCCGTAGCAAAGGAAGGTCAAAGGACTCAATTTGGAACAGGTAAGGTGGTCCCACCACGATTGGTAGCGAAGGAAGTTTAAAGGAGTTGATGTGGAACAGGTAAGGTGGTCCCACCACGATCCGGAGCGAGGGAAGTTTAAAGGACTCAATGTGGAACAGCTACGGTGGTCCCACCACGAGCCGTAGCAAAGGAAGTTTAAAAAACTCAATGTGGAACAGCTACGGTGGTCCCACCACGATCCGTAGCGAAGGAAGTTTAAAGGACTCGATGTGGAACAGGTAAGGTGGTCCCACCACGATCCGGAGCGAGGGAAGTTCAAAGGACTCAATGTGGAACAGGAAGTGCGGTTCCACCACGATCCGTCACAAAAAAAGTTCAAAGGACTCGATGTGGAACAGGTAAGGTGGTCCCACCACGATCCGGAGCGAGGGAAGTTTAAAAGACTCAATGTGGAACAGGTAGGGTGGTCCCACCACGATCCGTCACAAAAAAAAGTTCAAAGGACTCGATGTGGAACAGCTACGGTGGTCCCACCACGATCCGAAGCGAAGGAAGTTTAAAGGACTCGATGTGGAACAGGTAAGGTGGTCCCAACACGGTCCGTAGCGAATGAAGTTTAAAGGACTTGATGTGGAACAGGTAGGGTGGTCCCACCAGGATCCTAAGCAAAGGAAATTCAAAGGACTCATTGCGGAACAGCCACGGTGGTCCCACCACGATCCGTAGCGAAGGAAGTTTAAAGGACTCATTGCGGAACAGCCACGGTGGTCCCACCACGATCCGTAGCGAAGGAAGTTTAAAGGACTCGATGTGGAACAGGTAAGGTGGTCCCACCGCGATCCGGAGCGGAGAAAGTTTAAAGGACTCAATGTGGAACAGGAAGTGCGGTTCCACCACGATCCGTCACAAAAAAAGTTCAAAGGACTCGATGTGGAACAGGTAAGGTGGTCCCACCACGATCCTAAGCAAAGGAAATTTAAAGGACTCATTGCGGAACAGCCACGGTGGTCCCACCACGATCCGTAGCGAAGGAAGTTTAAAGGACTCGATGTGGAACAGGTAAGGTGGTCCCACCACGATCCGGAGCGAGGGAAGTTTAAAGGACTCGATGTGGAACAGGTAAGGTGGTCCCACCGCGATCCGTCACAAAAAAAGTTCAAAGGACTCGATGTGGAACAGGTAAGGTGGTCCCACCACGGTCCGTAGCAAAGGAAATTTAAAGGACTCAATGTGGAATGGGTAGGGTGGTCCCACCACGATCCGGAGCGGAGAAAGTTTAAAGGACTCAATGTGGAACAGGAAGTGCGGTTCCACCACGATCCGTCACAAAAAAAGTTCAAAGGACTCGATGTGGAACAGGTAAGGTGGTCCCACCACGATCCGGAGCGAGGGAAGTTTAAAGGACCTAATGTGGAACAACCACGGTGGTCCTACCACGATCCGTAGCAAAGGAAGTTCAAAGGACTTAATGTGGAACAGCCACGGTGGTCCCACCACAATCCGTAGCGAAGGAAGTTTAAAGGACTCGATGTGGAACAGGTAAGGTGGTCCCACCACGATCCGGAGCGAGGGAAGTTTAAAGGACTCAATGTGGAACAGGAAGTGCGGTTCCACCACGATCCGTCACAAAAAAAGTTCAAAGGACTCGATGTGGAACAGGTAAGGTGGTCCCACCACGGTCCGTAGCAAAGGAAATTTAAAGGACTCAATGTGGAACAGGTAGTGCGGTTCCACCACGATCCGTCACAAAAAAAGTTCAAAGGACCCATTGTGGGACAGCCGCGGTGGTCCCACCACGATCCGTAGCGAAGGAAGTTTAAAGGACTCGATGTGGAACAGGTAAGGTGGTCCCACCACGGTCCGTAGCAAAGGAAATTTGAAGGACTCAATGTGGAACAGGTAGGGTGATCCCACCACGATCCGTAGCGAAGGAAGTTTAAAGGACTTGATGTGGAACAGGTAGGGTGATCCCACCACGATCCGTAGCGAAGGAAGTTTAAAGGACTCGATGTGGAACAGGTAAGGTGGTCCCACCACGGTCCGTAGCGAAGGAAGTTTAAAGGACTTGATGTGGAACAGGTAGGGTGATCCCACCACGATCCGTAGCGAAGGAAGTTTAAAGGACCTAATGTGGAACAACCACGGTGGTCCTACCACGATCCGTAGCAAAGGAAGTTCAAAGGACTCAATGTGGAACAGCTACGGTGGTCCCACCACGATCCGTAGCGAAGGAAGTTTAAAGGACTCGATGTGGAACAGGTAAGGTGGCCCCACCACGATCCGGAGCGAGGGAAGTTTAAAGGACTCAATGTGGAACAGGAAGTGCGGTTCCACCACGATCCGTCACAAAAAAAGTTCAAAGGACTCGATGTGGAACAGGTAAGGTGGTCCCACCACGGTCCGTAGCAAAGGAAATTTAAAGGACTCAATGTGGAACAGGTAGGGTGGTCCCACCACGATCCGTCACAAAAAAGTTTAAAGGGCTCATTGTGGAACCGCCACGGTGGTCCCACCACGATTCAAAACGGAGTAAGTTTAAAGGACTCAATGTGGAACAGGTAGGGTGGTCCCACCACGATCCGTCACAAAAAAAGTTCAAAGGACTCGATGTGGAACAGGTAAGGTGGTCCCACCACGGTCCGTAGCAGAGTGAATTTAAAGGACTCAATGTGGAACAGGTAGGGTGGTCCCACCACGATCCGTCACAAAAAAAGTTCAAAGGACCCATTTCGGAACAGCCACGGTGGTCCCACCACAATCCGTAGCGAAGGAAGTTTAAAGGACTCGATGTGGAACAGGTAAGGTGGTCCCAACACGGTCCGTAGCGAAGGAAGTTTAAAGGACTTATTGTGGAACAACCACGGTGGTCCTACTACGATCCGTAGCAAAGGAAGTTCAAAGGACTCAATGTGGAACAGCTACGGTGGTCCCACCACGATCCGTAGCGAAGGAAGTTTAAAGGACTCGATGTGGAACAGGTAAGGTGGTCCCACCACGGTCCGTGGCGAAGGAAGTTTAAAGGACTCAATGTGGAACAGGTAGGGTGATCCCACCACGAGCCGTAGCGAAGGAAGTTTAAAGAACTCAATGTGGAACAGGTAGGGTGGTCCCACCACGATCCGTCACAAAGAAAGTTCAAAGGACTTCTTGTAGAACAGCCACGGTGGTCCCACCACGATTCACAACGGAGTAAGTTTAAAGGACTCATTGTGGAACATAAAGGGTGGTCCCACTACGATCCATCACAAAGAAGGTTCAAAGGACTCCTTGTGGAACAGCCACGTCGCTCCCACCACGATCCTAAGCAAAGGAAATTTAAAGGACTCATTGCGGAACAGCCACGGTGGTCCCACCACGATCCGTAGCGAAAGAAGTTTAAAGGACTCGATGTGGAACAGGTAAGGTGGTCCCAACACGGTCCGTAGCGAAGGAAGTTTAAAGGACTTGATGTGGAACAGGTAGGGTGATCCCACCACGATCCGTAGCGAAGGAAGTTTAAAGGACCTAATGTGGAACAACCACGGTGGTCCTACCACGATCCGTAGCAAAGGAAGTTCAAAGGACTCAATGTGGAACAGCTACGGTGGTCCCACCACGGTCCGTAGCGAAGGAAGTTTAAAGGACTCAATGTGGAACAGGTAGGGTGATCCCACCACGAGCCGTAGCGAAGGAAGTTTAAAGAACTCAATGTGGAACAGGTAGGGTGGTCCCACCACGAGTCGTAGCGAAGGAAGTTTAAAGGACTCGATGTGGAACAGGTAAGGTGGTCCCACCACGGTCCGTAGCGAAGGAAGTTTAAAGGACTCAATGTGGAACAGGTAGGGTGATCCCACCACGAGCCGTAGCGAAGGAAATTTAAAGGACTCAATGTGGAACAGGTAGGTAGGGTGATTCCACCACGATCCGTAGCAAAGGAAGTTCAAAGGACTCAATGTGGAACAGCTACGGTGGTCCCACCACGATCCGTAGCGAAGGAAGTTTAAAGGACTCAATGTGGAACAGGAAGTGCGGTTCCACCGCGATCCGTCACAAAAAAAGTTCAAAGGACTCGATGTGGAACAGGTAAGGTGGTCCCAACACGGTCCGTAGCGAAGGAAGTTTAAAGGACTTGATGTGGAACAGGTAAGGTGGTCCCACCACGATCCGGAGCGAGGGAAGTTTAAAGGACTCAATGTGGAACAGGAAGTGCGGTTCCACCACGATCCGTCACAAAAAAAGTTCAAAGGACTCGATGTGGAACAGGTAAGGTGGTCCCACCACGGTCCGTAGCAAAGGAAATTTAAAGGACTTGATGTGGAACAGCCACGGTGGTCCCACCACAATCCGTAGCGAAGGAAGTTTAAAGGACTCGATGTGGAACAGGTAAGGTGGTCCCACCACGATCCGTAGCGAAGGAAGTTCAAAGGACTCGATGTGGAACAGGTAGGGTGGTCCCACCACGATCCGTAGCGAAGGAATTTCAAAGGACTCATTGTGGAACAGCCACGGTGGTCCCACCACGATCCGTAGCGAAGGAAGTTTAAAGGACCTAATGTGGAACAACCACGGTGGTCCCACCACGGTCCGTAGCAAAGGGAAGTTTAAAGGACTCAATGTGGAACAGGAAGTGCGGTTCCACCACGATCCGTCACAAAAAAAGTTCAAAGGACTCGATGTGGAACAGGCAAGGTGGTCCCACCACGGCCCGTAGCAAAGGAAATTTAAAGGACTTGATGTGGATCAGGTAAGGTGGTCCCACCACGATCCGGAGCGAGGTAAGTTTAAAGGAGTCACTGGGGAACGGGAAGTGCGGTTCCACCGCGATCCGTCACAAAAAAAGTTCAAAAGACTCGATGTGGAACAGGTAAGGTGGTCCCAACACGGTCCGTAGCGAAGGAAGTTTAAAGGACTCAATGTGGAACAGGAAGTGCGGTTCCACCACGATCCGTCACAAAAAAAGTTCAAAGGACTCGATGTGGAACAGGTAAGGTGGTCCCACCACGATCCGGAGCGAGGGAAGTTTAAAGGACTCAATGTGGAACAGGAAGTGCGGTTCCACCACGATCCGTCACAAAAAAAGTTCAAAGGACTCGATGTGGAACAGGTAAGGTGGTCCCACCACGGTCCGTAGCAAAGGAAATTTAAAGGACTCAATGTGGAACAGGTAGGGTGGTCCCACCACGATCCGTCACAAAAAAAAGTTCAAAGGACTCGATGTGGAACAGGTAAGGAGGTCCCACCACGGTCCGTAGCAAAGGAAATTTAAAGGACTCAATGTGGAACAGGTAGGGTGGTCCCACCACGATCCGTAGCGAAGGAAGTTTAAAGGACTCAATGTGGAACAGGTAGGGTGGTCCCACCACGATCCTAAGCAAAGGAAATTTAAAGGACTCATTGCGGAACAGCCACGGTTGTCCCACCACGATCCGTAGCGAAGGAAGTTTAAAGGACTCGATGTGGAACAGGTAAGGTGGTCCCAACACGGTCCGTAGCGAAGGAAGTTTAAAGGACTTGATGTGGAACAGGTAGGGTGATCCCACCACGATCCGTAGCGAAGGAAGTTTAAAGGACCTAATGTGGAACAACCACGGTGGTCCTACCACGATCCGTAGCAAAGGAAGTTCAAAGGACTCAATGTGGAACAGCTACGGTGGTCCCACCACGAGCCGTAGCAAAGGAAGTTTGAAGGACTCAATGTGGAACAGCTACGGTGGTCCCACCACGATCCGTAGCGAAGGAAGTTTAAAGGACTCAATGTGGAACAGGTAAGGTGGTCCCACCACGATCCGTAGCGAAGGAAGTTTAAAGGACTCAATGTGGAACAGGTAGGGTGGTCCCACCACGATCCGTCACAAAGGAAGTTCAAAGGACTTCTTGTGGAACAGCCACGGTGGTCCCACCACGATCCGTAGCGGAGGAAGTTTAAAGGACTCAATGTGGAACAGGTAAGGTGGTCCCACCACGATCCGTCACAAAGGAAGTTTAAAGGACTTGATGTGGAACAACCACGGTGGTCCCACCACGATCCGTAGCAAAGGAAGTTTAAAGGACTCAATGTGGAACAGCCACGGTGGTCCCACCACGATCCGTAGCGAAGGAAGTTTAAAGGACTCGATGTGGAACAGGTAAGGTGGTCCCACCACGGTCCGTAGCGAAGGAAGTTTAAAGGACTCAATGTGGAACAGGTAGGTGGTCCCACCACGATCCGTAGCGAAGGAAGTTTAAAGGACTCGATGTGGAACAGGTAAGGTGGTCCCACCACGGTCCGTGGCGAAGGAAGTTTAAAGGACTCAATGTGGAACAGGTAGGGTGATCCCACCACGATCCGTAGCGAAGGAAGTTTAAAGGACTTGATGTGGAACAGGTAAGGTGGTCCCAACACGGCCCGTAGCGAAGGAAGTTTAAAGGACTCGATGTGGAACAGGTAGGGTGATCCCACCACGATCCGTAGCGAAGAAAGTTTAAAGGACTTGATGTGGAATAGGTAAGGTGGTCCCAACACGGTCCGTAGCGAAGGAAGTTTAAAGGACTTGATGTGGAACAGGTAGGGTGATCCCACCACGATCCGTAGCGAAGGAAGTTTAAAGGACCTAATGTGGAACAACCACGGTGGTCCTATCACGATCCGTAGCAAAGGAAGTTCAAAGGACTCAATGTGGAACAGCTACGGTGGTCCCACCACGATCCGTAGCGAAGGAAGTTTAAAGGACTCGATGTGGAACAGGTAAGGTGGCCCCACCACGATCCGGAGCGAGGAAAGTTTAAAGGACTCAATGTGGAACAGGAAGTGCGGTTCCACCACGATCCGTCACAAAAAAAGTTCAAAGGACTCGATGTGGAACAGGTAAGGTGGTCCCACCACGGTCCGTAGCAAAGGAAATTTGAAGGACTCAATGTGGAACAGGTAGGGTGGTCCCACCACGATCCGTCACAAAAAAAGTTTAAAGGGCTCATTGTGGAACCGCCACGGTGGTCCCACCACGATTCAAAACGGAGTAAGTTTAAAGGACTTAATGTGGAACATAAAGGGTGGTCCCACCACGATCCGTCACAAAAAAAGTTCAAAGGACTCGATGTGGAACAGGTAAGGTGGTCCCACCACGGTCCGTAGCAAAGTGAATTTAAAGGACTCAATGTGGAACAGATAGGGTGGTCCCACCACGATCCGTCACAAAAAAAGTTCAAAGGACCCATTTCGGAACAGCCACGGTGGTCCCACCACAATCCGTAGCGAAGGAAGTTTAAAGGACTCGATGTGGAACAGGTAAGGTGGTCCCAACACGGTCCGTAGCGAAGGAAGTTTAAAGGACTTAATGTGGAACAACCACGGTGGTCCTACTACGATCCGTAGCAAAGGAAGTTCAAAGGACTCAATGTGGAACAGCTACGGTGGTCCCACCACGATCCGTAGCGAAGGAAGTTTAAAGGACTCGATGTGGAACAGGTAAGGTGGTCCCACCACGGTCCGTAGCGAAGGAAGTTTAAAGGACTCAATGTGGAACAGGTAGGGTGATCCCACAACGAGCCGTAGCGAAGGAAGTTTAAAGAACTCAATGTGGAACAGGTAGGGTGGTCCCACCACAATCCGTGGCGAAGGAAGTTTAAAGGACTTGATGTGGAACAGGTAGGGTGATCCCACCACGATCCGTAGCGAAGGAAGTTTAAAGGACTCAATGTGGAACAGGTAGGGTGATCCCACCACGAGCCGTAGCGAAGGAAGTTTAAAGGACTTGATGTGGAACAGGTAGGGTGATCCCACCACGATCCGTAGCGAAGGAAGTTTAAAGGACTCAATGTGGAACAGCTACGGTGGTCCCACCACGAGCCGTAGCAAAGGAAGTTTGAAGGACTCAATGTGGAACAGGTAGGGTGGTCCCACCACGATCCGTAGCGAAGGAAGTTTAAAGGACTCGATGTGGAACAGGTAAGGTGGCCCCACCACGATCCGGAGCGAGGGAAGTTTAAAGGACTCAATGTGGAACAGGAAGTGCGGTTCCACCACGATCCGTCACAAAAAAAGTTCAAAGGACTCGATGTGGAACAGGTAAGGAGGTCCCACCACGGTCCGTAGCAAAGGAAATTTAAAGGACTCAATGTGGAACAGGTAGGGTGGTCCCACCACGATCCGTCACAAAAAAGTTTAAAGGGCTCATTGTGGAACCGCCACGGTGGTCCCACCACGATTCAAAACGGAGTAAGTTTAAAGAACTTAATGTGGAACATAAAGGGTGGTCCCACCACGATCCGTCACAAAAAAAGTTCAAAGGACTCGATGTGGAACAGGTAAGGTGGTCCCACCACGGTCCGTAGCAAAGTGAATTTAAAGGACTCAATGTGGAACAACCACGGTGGTCCTACTACGATCCGTAGCAAAGGAAGTTCAAAGGACTCAATGTGGAACAGCTACGGTGGTCCCACCACGATCCGTAGCGAAGGAAGTTTAAAGGACTCGATGTGGAACAGGTAAGGTGGTCCCACCACGGTCCGTGGCGAAGGAAGTTTAAAGGACTCAATGTGGAACAGGTAGGGTGATCCCACCACGAGCCGTAGCGAAGGAAGTTTAAAGAACTCAATGTGGAACAGGTAGGGTGGTCCCACCACGATCCGTCACAAAGAAAGTTCAAAGGACTTCTTGTAGAACAGCCACGGTGGTCCCACCACGATTCACAACGGAGTAAGTTTAAAGGACTCATTGTGGAACATAAAGGGTGGTCCCACCACGATCCATCACAAAGAAAGTTCAAAGGACTCCTTGTGGAACAGCCACGTCGGTCCCACCACGATCCTAAGCAAAGGAAATTTAAAGGACTCATTGCGGAACAGCCACGGTGGTCCCACCACAATCCGTAGCGAAGGAAGTTTAAAGGACTCGATGTGGAACAGGTAAGGTGGTCCCAACACGGTCCGTAGCGAAGGAAGTTTAAAGGACTTGATGTGGAACAGGTAGGGTGATCACACCACGATCCGTAGCGAAGGAAGTTTAAAGGACTTAATGTGGAACAACCACGGTGGTCCTACCACGATCCGTAGCGAAGGAAGTTCAAAGGACTCAATGTGGAACAGCTACGGTGGTCCCACCACGATCCGTAGCGAAGGAAGTTTAAAGGACTCGATGTGGAACAGGTAAGGTGGTCCCACCACGGTCCGTAGCGAAGGAAGTTTAAAGGACTCAATGTGGAACAGGTAGGGTGATCCCACCACGAGCCGTAGCGAAGGAAGTTTAAAGGACTCAATGTGGAACAGGTAGGGTGGTCCCACCACGATCCGTAGCAAAGGAAGTTCAAAGGACTCAATGTGGAACAGCTACGGTGGTCCCACCACGATCCGTAGCGAAGGAAGTTTAAAGGACTCGATGTGGAACAGGTAAGGTGGTCCCACCACGGTCCGTAGCGAAGGAAGTTTAAAGGACTCAATGTGGAACAGGTAGGGTGGTCCCACCACGATCCGTCACAAAGAAAGTTCAAAGGACTTCTTGTAGAACAGCCACGGTGGTCCCAACACGATTCACAACGGAGTAAGTTTAAAGGACTCATTGTGGAACATAAAGGGTGGTCCCACTACGATCCATCACAAAGAAAGTTCAAAGGACCTAATGTGGAACAACCACGGTGGTCCTACCACGATCCGTAGCAAAGGAAGTTCAAAGGACTCATTGCGGAACAGCCACGGTGGTCCCACCACGATCCGTAGCGAAAGAAGTTTAAAGGACTCGATGTGGAACAGGTAAGGTGGCCCCACCACGATCCGGAGCGAGGGAAGTTTAAAGGACTCAATGTGGAACAGGAAGTGCGGTTCCACCACGATCCGTCACAAAAAAAGTTCAAAGGACTCGATGTGGAACAGGTAAGGTGGTCCCACCACGATCCGTAGCAAAGGAAGTTCAAAGGACTCAATGTGGAACAGCTACGGTGGTCCCACCACGATCCGTAGCGAAGGAAGTTTAAAGGACTCGATGTGGAACAGGTAAGGTGGTCCCACCACGATCCGGAGCGAGGGAAGTTTAAAGGACTCAATGTGGAACAGGAAGTGCGGTCCCACCACGATCCGTCACAAAAAAGTTCAAAGGACTCGATGTGGAACAGGTAAGGTGGTCCCACCACGATCCGTAGCAAAGGAAGTTTAAAGGACTCAATGTGGAACAGGTAGGGTGGTCCCACCACGGTCCGTAGCAAAGGAAATTTAAAGGACTCAATGTGGAACAGGTAGGGTGATCCCACCACGAGCCGTCACAAAGAAAGTTCAAAGGACTTCTTGTAGGACAGCCACGGTGGTCCCACCACGATTCACAACGGAGTGAGTTTAAAGGACTTAATATGGAACATAAAGGGTGGTCCCACCATGATCCGTCACAAAAAAAGTTCAAAGGACTCGCTGTGGAACAGCACCGGTGGTCCCACCACGATCCGTAAGCAAAGGAAATTTAAAGGACTCATTGTGGAACAGCCACGGTGGTCCCACCACGATCCGTAGCGAAGGAAGTTTAAAGGACTCGATGTGGAACAGGTAAAGTGGTCCCAACACGGTCCGTAGCGAAGGAAGTTTAAAGGACTTGATGTGGAACAGGTAGGGTGGTCCCACCACGATCCTAAGCAAAGGAAATTTAAAGGACTCATTGCGGAACAGCCACGGTGGTCCCACCACGATCCGTAGCAAAGGAAGTTCAAAGGACTCAATGTGGAACAGCTACGGTGGTCCCACCACGATCCGTAGCGAAGGAAGTTTAAAGGACTCGATGTGGAACAGGTAAGGTGGTCCCACCACGGTCCGTAGCGAAGGAAGTTTAAAGGACTCAATGTGGAACAGGTAGGGTGATCCCACCACGAGCCGTAGCGAAGGAAGTTTAAAGGACTTAATGTGGAACAACCACGGTGGTCCTACCACGATCCGTAGCGAAGGAAGTTCAAAGGACTCAATGTGGAACAGCTACGGTGGTCCCACCACGATCCGTAGCGAAGGAAGTTTAAAGGACTCGATGTGGAACAGGTAAGGTGGTCCCACCACGATCCGGAGCGAGGGAAGTTTAAAGGACTCAATGTGGAACAGGTAGGGTGGTCCCACCACGATCCGTCACAAAGAAAGTTCAAAGGACTTCTTGTAGAACAGCCACGGTGGTCCCAACACGATTCACAACGGAGTAAGTTTAAAGGACTCATTGTGGAACATAAAGGGTGGTCCCACTACGATCCATCACAAAGAAAGTTCAAAGGACCTAATGTGGAACAACCACGGTGGTCCTACCACGATCCGTAGCAAAGGAAGTTCAAAGGACTCATTGCGGAACAGCCACGGTGGTCCCACCACGATCCGTAGCGAAAGAAGTTTAAAGGACTCGATGTGGATCAGGTAAGGTGGTCCCACCACGATCCGTAGCAAAGGAAGTTTAAAGGACTCAATGTGGAACAGGAAGTGCGGTTCCACCACGATCCGTCACAAAAAAAGTTCAAAGGACTCGATGTGGAACAGGTAAGGTGGTCCCACCACGATCCGTAGCAAAGGAAGTTCAAAGGACTCAATGTGGAACAGCTACGGTGGTCCCACCACGATCCGTAGCGAAGGAAGTTTAAAGGACTCGATGTGGAACAGGTAGGGTGATCCCACCACGATCCGTAGCGAAGGAAGTTTAAAGGACCTAATGTGGAACAGGTAAGGGTGGTCCCACCACGATCCGTAGCGAAAGAAGTTTAAAGGACTCGATGTGGAACAGGTAAGGTGGTCCCACCACGATCCGTAGCAAAGGAAGTTCAAAGGACTCAATGTGGAACAGCTACGGTGGTCCCACCACGATCCGTAGCGAAGGAAGTTTAAAGGACTCGATGTGGAACAGGTAAGGTGGTCCCACCACGATCCGGAGCGAGGGAAGTTTAAAGGACTCAATGTGGAACAGGAAGTGCGGTTCCACCACGATCCGTCACAAAAAAAGTTCAAAGGACTCGATGTGGAACAGGTAAGGTGGTCCCACCACGGTCCGTAGCAAAGGAAATTTAAAGGACTTGATGTGGAACAGGTAAGGTGGTCCCACCACGATCCGGAGCGAGGGAAGTTTAAAGGACTCAATGTGGAACAGGAAGTGCGGTTCCACCACGATCCGTCACAAAAAAAGTTCAAAGGACTCGATGTGGAACAGGTAAGGTGGTCCCACCACGGTCCGTAGCAAAGGAAATTTAAAGGACTCAATGTGGAATGGGTAGGGTGGTCCCACCACGATCCGTCACAAAAAAAGTTTAAAGGACTCAATGTGGAACAGGTAGGGTGATCCCACCACGAGCCGTAGCGAAGGAAGTTTAAAAAACTCAATGTGGGACAGGTAGGGTGGTCCCACCACGATCCGTCACAAAGAAAGTTCAAAGGACTTCTTGTAGAACAGCCACGGTGGTCCCACCACGATTCACAACGGAGTAAGTTTAAGGGACTCATTGTGGAACATAAAGGGTGGTCCCACCACGATCCATCACAAAAAAAGTTCAAAGGACTCGATGTGGAACAGGTAAGGTGGTCCCACCACGGTCCGTAGCAAAGGAAATTTAAAGGACTCAATGTGGAACAGGTAGGGTGGTCCCACCACGATCCGTCACAAAAAAAGTTCAAAGGACTCGATGTGGAACAGGTAAGGTGGTCCCACCACGGTCCGTAGCAAAGGAAATTTAAAGGACTCAATGTGGAACAGGTAGGGTGGTCCCACCACGATCCGTCACAAAAAAAGTTCAAAGGACTCGATGTGGACCAGGTAAGGTTGTCCCACCACCATCCGTAGCGAAGGAAGTTTAAAGGACTCGATGTGGAACAGGTAATGTGGTCCCAACACGGTCCGTAGCGAAGGAAGTTTAAAGGACTCGATGTGGAACAGGTAAGGTGGTCCCACCACGGTCCGTAGCAAAGGAAATTTAAAGGACTCAATGTGGAACAGGTAGGGTGGTCCCACCACGATCCGTCACAAAAAAAGTTCAAAGGACTCGATGTGGAACAGGTAAGGTGGTCCCACCACGATCCGTAGCAAAGGAAGTTCAAAGGACTCAATGTGGAACAGCTACGGTGGTCCCACCACGATCCGTAGCGAAGGAAGTTTAAAGGACTCGATGTGGAACAGGTAAGGTGGTCCCACCACGATCCGGAGCGAGGGAAGTTTAAAGGACTCAATGTGGAACATAAAGGGTGGTCCCACCACGATCCGTCACAAAAAAAGTTCAAAGGACTCGATGTGGAACAGGTAAGGTGGTCCCACCACGGTCCGTAGCAAAGGAAATTTAAAGGACTTGATGTGGAACAGGTAAGGTGGTCCCACCACGATCCGGAGCGAGGGAAGTTTAAAGGACTCAATGTGGAACAGGAAGTGCGGTTCCACCACGATCCGTCACAAAAAAAGTTCAAAGGACTCGATGTGGAACAGGTAAGGTGGTCCCACCACGGTCCGTAGCAAAGGAAATTTGAAGGACTCAATGTGGAACAGGTAGGGTGGTCCCACCACGATCCGTAGCGAAGGAAGTTCAAAGGACTCGATGTGGAACAGGCAAGGTGGTCCTACCACGATCCGTAGCAAAGGAAGTTCAAAGGACTCATTGCGGAACAGCCACGGTGGTCCCACCACGATCCGTAGCGAAAGAAGTTTAAAGGACTCGATGTGGAACAGGTAAGGTGGCCCCACCACGATCCGGAGCGAGGGAAGTTTAAAGGACTCATTGTGGAACATAAAGGGTGGTCCCACTACGATCCATCACAAAGAAAGTTCAAAGGACCTAATGTGGAACAACCACGGTGGTCCTACCACGATCCGTAGCAAAGGAAGTTCAAAGGACTCATTGCGGAACAGCCACGGTGGTCCCACCACGATCCGTAGCGAAGGAAGTTTAAAGGACTCGATGTGGAACAGGTAAGGTGGTCCCACCACGATCCGGAGCGAGGGAAGTTTAAAGGACTCAATGTGGAACAGGAAGTGCGGTTCCACCACGATCCGTCACAAAAAAAGTTCAAAGGACTCGATGTGGAACAGGTAAGGTGGTCCCACCACGATCCGTAGCAAAGGAAGTTCAAAGGACTCAATGTGGAACAGCTACGGTGGTCCCACCACGATCCGTAGCGAAGGAAGTTTAAAGGACTCGATGTGGAACAGGTAAGCTGGTCCCACCACGATCCGGAGCGAGGGAAGTTTAAAGGACTCAATGTGGAATAGGTAGGGTGGTCCCACCACGATCCGTCACAAAGAAAGTTCAAAGGACTCAATGTGGAACAGGTAAGGTGGTCCCACCACGATCCGTAGCTAAGGAAATTCAAAGGACTCATTGCGGAACAGCCACGGTGGTCCCACCACGATCCGTAGCGAAGGAAGTTTAAAGGACTCGATGTGGAACAGGTAAGGTGGTCCCACCACGATCCGTCGCAAAAAAAGTTCAAAGGACTCAATGTGGAACAGGTAAGGTGGTCCCACCACGATCCGTCACAAAAAAAGTTCAAAGGACTCGATGTGGAACAGGTAAGGGGGTCCCACCACGATCCGTAGCAAAGGAAGTTTAAAGGACTCAATGTGGAACAGGTAAGGTGGTCCCACCACGATCCGTAGCGAAGGAAGTTCAAAGGACTCGATGTGGAACAGGTAAGGAGGTCCCACCACGATCCGTCACAAAAAAAGTTCAAAGGACTCGATGTGGAACAGGTAAGGTGGTCCCACCACGATCCGTAGCGAAGGAAGTTTAAAGGACTCGATATGGAACAGGTAAGGTGGTCCCAACACGATCCGTAGCGAAGGAAGTTTAAAGGACTCGATGTGGAACAGGTAGGGTGAATTTAAAGGACTCATTGCGGAACAGCCACGGTGGTCCCACCACAATCCGTAGCGAAGGAAGTTTAAAGGACTCGATGTGGAACAGGTAAGGTGGTCCCACCACGGTCCGTAGCAAAGGAAATTTAAAGGACTTGATGTGGAACAGGTAAGGTGGTCCCACCACGATCCGTAGCAAAGGAAATTTAAAGGACTCAATGTGGAACAACCACGGTGGTCCCACCACGATCCGTAGCAAAGGAAGTTCAAAGGACTCAATGTGGAACAGCTACGGTGGTCCCACCACGATCCGTAGCGAAGGAAGTTTAAAGGACTCGATGTGGAACAGGTAAGGTGGCCCCACCACGATCCGGAGCGAGGGAAGTTTAAAGGACTCAATGTGGAACAGGAAGTGCGGTTCCACCACGATCCGTCACAAAAAAAGTTCAAAGGACTCGATGTGGAACAGGTAAGGTGGTCCCACCACGGTCCGTAGCAAAGGAAATTTGAAGGACTCAATGTGGAACAGGTAGGGTGGTCCCACCACGATCCGTCACAAAAAAAGTTTAAAGGGCTCATTGCGGAACAGCCACGGTGGTCCCACCACGATCCGTAGCGAAGGAAGTTTAAAGGACTCGATGAGGAACAGGTAAGGTGGTCCCACCACGGTCCGTAGCAAAGGAAATTTAAAGGACCCAATGTGGAACAGGTAGGGTGGTCCCACCACGATCCGTAGCGAAGGAAGTTTAAAGGACCTAATGTGGAACAACCACGGTGGTCCTACCACGATCCGTAGCAAAGGAAGTTCAAAGGACTCAATGTGGAACAGCTACGGTGGTCCCACCACGATCCGTAGCGAAGGAAGTTTAAAGGACTCGATGTGGAACAGGTAGGGTGATCCCACCACGATCCGTAGCGAAGGAAGTTTAAAGGACCTAATGTGGAACAGGTAGGGTGGCCCCACCACGATCCGACACGAATATAAGTCCAAAGGACCCGATGTGGACCGGGTAAGGTGGTCCCACCACGGTCCGTAGCAAAGGAAATTTAAAGGACTCAATGTGGAACAGGTAGGGTGGTCCCACCACGATCCGTCACAAAAAAAGTTCAAAGGACCCATTTCGGAACAGCCACGGTGGTCCCACCACGATCCGTAGCGAAGGAAGTTTAAAGGACTCGATGTGGAACAGGTAAGGTGGTCCCAACACGGTCCGTAGCGAAGGAAGTTTAAAGGACTTGATGTGGAACAGGTAGGGTGATCCCACCACGATCCGTAGCGAAGGAAGTTTAAAGGACTTAATGTGGAACAGGTAAGGTGGTCCCACCACGGTCCGTAGCAAAGGAAGTTTAAAGGGCTCATTGTGGAACCGCCACGGTGGTCCCACCACGATTCAAAACGGAGTAAGTTTAAAGGACTCAATGTGGAACAGGTAGGGTGATCCCACCACGAGCCGTAGCGAAGGAAGTTTAAAAAACTCAATGTGGAACAGGTAGGGTGGTCCCACCACGATCCGTCACAAAGAAAGTTCAAAGGACTTCTTGTAGGACAGCCACGGTGGTCCCACCACGATTCACAACGGAGTAAGTTTAAAGGACTCATTGTGGAACATAAAGGGTGGTCCCACCACGATCCATCACAAAAAAAGTTCAAAGGACTCGATGTGGAACAGGTAAGGTGGTCCCACCACGGTCCGTAGCAAAGGAAATTTAAAGGACTCAATGTGGAACAGGTAGGGTGGTCCCACCACGATCCGTCACAAAAAAAGTTCAAAGGACTCGATGTGGAACAGGTAAGGTGGTCCCACCACGGTCCGTAGCAAAGGAAATTTAAAGGACTCAATGTGGAACAGGTAGGGTGGTCCCACCACGATCCGTCACAAAAAAAGTTCAAAGGACCCATTTCGGAACAGCCACGGTGGTCCCACCACGATCCGTAGCGAAGGAAGTTTAAAGGACTCGATGTGGAACAGGTAAGGTGGTCCCAACACGGTCCGTAGCGAAGGAAGTTTAAAGGACTTGATGTGGAACAGGTAGGGTGATCCCACCACGATCCGTAGCGAAGGAAGTTTAAAGGACTCAATGTGGAACAGCTACGGTGGTCCCACCACGAGCCGTAGCAAAGGAAGTTTGAAGGACTCAATGTGGAACAGCTACAGTGGTCCCACCACGATCCGTAGCGAAGGAAGTTTAAAGGACTTGATGTGGAACAGGTAGGGTGATCCCACCACGATCCGTAGCGAAGGAAGTTTAAAGGACTCAATGTGGAACAGGAAGTGCGGTTCCACCACGATCCGTCACAAAAAAAGTTCAAAGGACTCGATGTGGAACAGGTAAGGTGGTCCCACCACGATCCGTCACAAAGAAAGTTCAAAGGACTCAATGTGGAACAGGTAGGGTGGTCCCACCACGATCCCTCACAAAAAAAGTTCAAAGGACTCGATGTGGAACAGGTAAGGTGGTCGCACCACGATCCGTAGCGAAGGAAGTTAAAAAAACTCAATGTGGAACAGGGAGGGTGGTCCCACCACGATCCGTCACAAAAAAAGTTCAAAGGACTCAATGTGGAACAGGTAAGGTAGTCCCACCACGGTCCGTAGCAAAGGAAATTTAAAGGACTCAATGTGGAACAGGTAGGGTGGTCCCACCAGGATCCTAAGCAAAGGAAATTCAAAGGACTCATTGCGGAACAGCCACGGTGGTCCCACCACGATCCGTAGCGAAGGAAGTTTAAAGGACTCGATGTGGAACAGGTAAGGTGGTCCCACCACGGTCCGTAGCAAAGGAAATTTGAAGGACTCAATGTGGAACAGGTAGGGTGGTCCCACCACGATCCGTAGCGAAGGAAGTTCAAAGGACTCGATGTGGAACAGGTAAGGTGGTCCCACCACGATCCGTAGCAAAGGAAGTTCAAAGGACTCAATGTGGAACAGCTACGGTGGTCCCACCACGATCCGTAGCGAAGGAAGTTTAAAGGACTCGATGTGGAACAGGTAAGGTGGTCCCACCACGATCCGGAGCGAGGGAAGTTTAAAGGACTCAATGTGGAACAGGAAGTGCGGTTCCACCACGATCCGTCACAAAAAAAGTTCAAAGGACTCGATGTGGAACAGGTAAGGTGGTCCCACCACGGTCCGTAGCAAAGGAAATTTAAAGGACTCAATGTGGAACAGGTAGGGTGGTCCCACCACGATCCGTCACAAAAAAAGTTTAAAGGGCTCATTGTGGAACCGCCACGGTGGTCCCACCACGATCCGTAGCGAAGGAAGTTTAAAGGACTCGATGTGGAACAGGTAAGGTGGTCCCAACACGGTCCGTAGCGAAGGAAGTTTAAAGGACTTGATGTGGAACAGGTAGGGTGATCCCACCACGATCCGTAGCGAAGGAAGTTTAAAGGACCTAATGTGGAACAACCACGGTGGTCCTACCACGATCCGTAGCAAAGGAAGTTCAAAGGACTCAATGTGGAACAGCTACGGTGGTCCCACCACGATCCGTAGCGAAGGAAGTTTAAAGGACTCGATGTGGAACAGGTAAGGTGGTCCCACCACGATCCGGAGCGAGGGAAGTTTAAAGGACTCAATGTGGAACAGGAAGTGCGGTTCCACCACGATCCGTCACAAAAAAAGTTCAAAGGACTCGATGTGGAACAGGTAAGGTGGTCCCACCACGGTCCGTAGCAAAGGAAATTTAAAGGACTCAATGTGGAACAGGTAGGGTGGTCCCACCACGATCCGTCACAAAAAAAGTTCAAAGGACTCGATGTGGAACCGCCACGGTGGTCCCACCACGATCCGTAGCGAAGGAAGTTTAAAGGACTCGATGTGGAACAGGTAAGGTGGTCCCACCACGATCCGGAACGAGGGAAGTTTAAAGGACTCGATGTGGAACAGGTAAGGTGGTCCCACCGCGATCCGGAGCGAAGGAAGTTTAAAGGACTTGATGTGGAACAGGTAAGGTGGTCCCACCACGATCCGGAGCGAGGGAAGTTTAAAGGACTCGATGTGGAACAGGTAAGGTGGTCCCACCACGATCCGGAGCGAGGGAAGTTTAAAGGACTCGATGTGGAACAGGTAAGGTGGTCCCACCGCGATCCGGAGCGGAGAAAGTTTAAAGGACTCAATGTGGAACAGGTAGGGTGGTCCCACCACGATCCGTCACAAAAAAAGTTTAAAGGGCTCATTGTGGAACCGCCACTGTGGTCCCACCACGATCCGTAGCGAAGGAAGTTTAAAGGACTCGATGTGGAACAGGTAAGGTGATCCCACCACGGTCCGTAGCGAAGGAAGTTTGAAGGACTCAATGTGGAACAGGTAAGGTGGTCCCACCGCGATCCGGAGCGGAGAAAGTTTAAAGGACTCAATGTGGAACAGGAAGTGCGGTTCCACCACCATCCGTCACAAAAAAAGTTCAAAGGACTCGATGTGGAACAGGTAAGGTGGTCCCACCACGGTCCGTAGCAAAGGAAATATAAAGGACTCAATGTAGAACAGGTAGGGTGGTCCCACCACGATCCGTCACAAAAAAAAGTTTAAAGGGCTCATTGTGGAACCGCCACGGTGGTCCCACCACGATCCGTAGCGAAGGAAGTTTAAAGGACTCGATGTGGAACAGGTAAGGTGGTCCCACCACGGTCCGTAGCGAAGGAAGCTTAAAGGACTCAATGTGGAACAGGTAAGGTGGTCCCACCACGATCCGTAGCTAAGGAAATTCAAAGGACTCATTGCGGAACAGCCACGGTGGTCCCACCACGATCCGTAGCGAAGGAAGTTTAAAGGACTCGATGTGGAACAGGTAAGGTGGTCCCACCACGGTCCGTAGCGAAGGAAGCTTAAAGGACTCAATGTGGAACAGCCACGTCGGTCCCACCACGATCCTAAGCAAAGGAAATTTAAAGGACTCATTGCGGAACAACCACGGTGGTCCCACCACGATCCGTAGCGAAGGAAGTTTAAAAAACTCAATGTGGAACAGGTAGGGTGGTCCCACCACGATCCGTCACAAAGAAAGTTCAAAGGACTCGATGTGGAACAGGTAAGGTGGTCCCACCACGGTCCGTAGCGGAGGAAGTTTAAAGGACTCAATGTGGAACAGGTAGGGTGATCCCACCACGATCCGTCGCAAAAAAAGTTTAAAGGACTCAATGTGGAACAGGTAAGGTGGTCCCACCACGATCCGTAGCAAAGGAAATTTAAAGGACTCAATGTGGAACAGGTAAGGTGGTCCCACCACGATCCGTCACAAAGAAAGTTCAAAGGACTCCATAAGGAACAGGTAAGGTGGTCCCACCACGATCCTTAGCAAAGGAAATTTAAAGGACTCATTGCGGAACAGCCACGGTGGTCCCACCACGATCCGTAGCGAAGGAAGTTTAAAGGACTTGATGTGGAACAGGTAAGGTGGTCCCACCACGATCCGGAGCGAGGGAAGTTTAAAGGGCTCATTGTGGAACAGGAAAGGTGGTCCCACCACGATCCGTCACAAAGGAAGTTCAAAGGACTCGATGTGGAACAGGTAAGGTGGTCCCACCACGATCCGTAGCGAAGGAAGTTTAAAGGACTTGATGTGGAACAGGTAAGGTGGTCCCACCACGATCCGGAGCGAGGGAAGTTTAAAGGACTCGATGTGGAACAGGTAAGGTGGTCCCACCGCGATCCGGAGCGGAGAAAGTTTAAAGGACTCAATGTGGAACAGGAAGTGCGGTTCCACCACGATCCGTCACAAAAAAAGTTCAAAGGACTCGATGTGGAACAGGTAAGGTGGTCCCACCACGGTCCGTAGCAAAGGAAATTTAAAGGACTCAATGTGGAACAGGTAGGGTGGTCCCACCACGATCCGGAGCGGAGAAAGTTTAAAGGACTCAATGTGGAACAGGAAGTGCGGTTCCACCACGATCCGTCACAAAAAAAGTTCAAAGGACTCGATGTGGAACAGGTAAGGTGGTCCCACCACGATCCGGAGCGAGGGAAGTTTAAAGGACTCGATGTGGAACAGGTAAGGTGGTCCCACCGCGATCCGGAGCGGAGAAAGTTTAAAGGACTCAATGAGGAACAGCCACGTCGGTCCCACCACGATCCGTAGCAAAGGAAATTTAAAGGACTTAATGTGGAACATAAAGGGTGGTCCTATCACGATCCGTAGCAAAGGAAGTTCAAAGGACTCGATGTGGAACAGGTAAGGTGGTCCCACCACGGTCCGTAGCAAAGGAAATTTAAAGGACTCAATGTGGAACAGGTAGGGTGGTCCCACCACGATCCGTCACAAAAAAAGTTCAAAGGACTCGATGTGGAACAGGTAAGGTGGTCCCACCACGGTCCGTAGCAAAGGAAATTTAAAGGACTCAATGTGGAACAGGTAGGGTGGTCCCACCACGATCCGTCACAAAAAAAGTTCAAAGGACCCATTTCGGAACAGCCACGGTGGTCCCACCACGATCCGTAGCGAAGGAAGTTTAAAGGACTCGATGTGGAACAGGTAAGGTGGTCCCAACACGGTCCGTAGCGAAGGAAGTTTAAAGGACTTGATGTGGAACAGGTAGGGTGATCCCACCACGATCCGTAGCGAAGGAAGTTTAAAGGACCTAATGTGGAACAACCACGGTGGTCCTACCACGATCCGTAGCAAAGGAAGTTCAAAGGACTCAATGTGGAACAGCTACGGTGGTCCCACCACGATCCGTAGCGAAGGAAGTTTAAAGGACTCGATGTGGAACAGGTAAGGTGGTCCCACCACGATCCGGAGCGAGGGAAGTTCAAAGGACTCAATGTGGAACAGGAAGTGCGGTTCCACCACGATCCGTCACAAAAAAAGTTCAAAGGACTCGATGTGGAACAGGTAAGGTGGTCCCACCACGGTCCGTAGCAAAGGAAATTTAAAGGACTCAATGTGGAACAGGTAGGGTGGTCCCACCACGATCCGTCACAAAAAAAGTTCAAAGGACTCGATGTGGAACAGGTAAGGTGGTCCCACCACGATCCGGAGCGAGGAAAGTTCAAAGGACTCAATGTGGAACAGGTAGGGTGGTCCCACCACGATCCGTCACAAAAAAAGTTCAAAGGACTCGATGTGGAACAGGTAAGGTGGTCCCACCACGGTCCGTAGCAAAGGAAATTTAAAGGACTCAATGTGGAACAGGTAGGGTGGTCCCACCACGATCCGTCACAAAAAAAGTTCAAAGGACCCATTTCGGAACAGCCACGGTGGTCCCACCACGATCCGTAGCGAAGGAAGTTTAAAAAACTCAATGTGGAACAGGTAGGGTGGTCCCACCACGATCCGTAGCGAAGGAAGTTTAAAGGACTCGATGTGGAACAGGTAAGGTGGTCCCACCACGATCCGTAGCGAAGGAAGTTTAAAGGACTCGATGTGGAACAGGTAAGGTGATCCCACCACGGTCCGTAGCGGAGGAAGTTTAAAGGACTCAATGTGGAACAGGTAAGGTGGTCCCACCACGATCCGGAGCGAGGGAAGTTTAAAGGACTCGATGTGGAACAGGTAAGGTGGTCCCACCGCGATCCGGAGCGGAGAAAGTTTAAAGGACTCAATGTGGAACAGGAAGTGCGGTTCCACCACGATCCGTCACAAAAAAAGTTCAAAGGACTCGATGTGGAACAGGTAAGGTAGTCCCACCACGGTCCGTAGCAAAGGAAATTTAAAGGACTCAATGTGGAACAGGTAAGGTGGTCCCAACACGGTCCGTAGCGAAGGAAGTTTAAAGGACTTGATGTGGAACAGGAAGTGCGGTTCCACCACGATCCGTTACAAAAAAAGTTCAAAGGACTCGATGTGGAACAGGTAAGGTGGTCCCAACACGGTCCGTAGCGAAGGAAGTTTAAAGGACTTGATGTGGAACAGGTAGGGTGATCCCACCACGATCCGTAGCGAAGGAAGTTTAAAGGACCTAATGTGGAACAACCACGGTGGTCCTATCACGATCCATAGCAAAGGAAGTTCAAAGGACTCAATGTGGAACAGCTACGGTGGTCCCACCACGATCCGTAGCGAAGGAAGTTTAAAGGACTCGATGTGGAACAGGTAAGGTGGCCCCACCACGATCCGGAGCGAGGGAAGTTTAAAGGACTCAATGTGGAACAGGAAGTGCGGTTCCACCACGATCCGTCACAAAAAAAGTTCAAAGGACTCGATGTGGAACAGGTAAGGTGGTCCCACCACGGTCCGTAGCGAGGGAAGTTTAAAGGACTCAATGTGGAACAGGAAGTGCGGTTCCACCACGATCCGTCACAAAAAAAGTTCAAAGGACTCGATGTGGAACAGCCACGGTGGTCCCACCACGATCCGTAGCGAAGGAAGCTAAAAGGACTTAATGTGGAACAGGTAGGGCGGTCCGACCACAACCAGACACAAAGAAGGTTCAAAGGACACGATGTGGAACAGGTAAGGTGGTCCCACCACGGTCCGTAGCGGAGGAAGTTTAAAGGACTCAATGTGGAACAGGTAGGGTGGTCCCACCACGATCCGTCGAAGGAAGTTTAAAGGACTCAATGTGGAACAGGTAGGGTGGTCCCACCACGATCCGTAGCGAAGGAAGTTTAAAGGACTCGATGTGGAACAGGTAAGGTGGTCCCACCACGATCCGTAGCAAAGGAAGTTTAAAGGACTCAATGTGGAACAGGTAGGGTGGTCCCACCACGATCCGTCACAAAGGAAGTTCAAAGGACTCGATGTGGAACAGCCACGGTGGTCCCACCACGATCCGTAGCGAAGGAAGTTTAAAGGACTTGATGTGGAACAGGTAAGGTGGTCCCACCACGATCCGTAGCGAAGGAAGTTTAAAGGACTCGATGTGGAACAGGTAAGGTGGTCCCACCACGGTCCGTAGCGGAGGAAGTTTAAAGGACTCAATGTGGAACAGGAAGTGCGGTTCCACCACGATCCGTCACAAAAAAAGTTCAAAGGACTCGATGTGGAACAGGTAAGGTGGTCCCACCACGGTCCGTAGCAAAGGAAATTTAAAGGACTCAATGTGGAATGGGTAGGGTGGTCCCACCACGATCCGTCACAAAAAAAAGTTCAAAGGACTCGATGTGGAACAGGTAAGGAGGTCCCACCACGGTCCGTAGCAAAGGAAATTTAAAGGACTCAATGTGGAACAGGTAGGGTGGTCCCACCACGATCCGTCACAAAAAAAGTTCAAAGGACCCATTTCGGAACAGCCACGGTGGTCCCACCACGATCCGTAGCGAAGGAAGTTTAAAGGACTCGATGTGGAACAGGTAATGTGGTCCCAACACGGTCCGTAGCGAAGGAAGTTTAAAGGACTCAATGTGGAACAGGTACGGTGGTCCCACTACGATACGTAGCAAAGGAAGTTCAAAGGACTCAATGTGGAACAGCTACGGTGGTCCCACCACGATCTGTAGCAAAGGAAGTTTAAAGGACTCGATGTGGAACAGCTACGGTGGTCCCACCACGGTCCGTAGCGAGGGAAGTTTAAAGGACTCAATGTGGAACAGGTAGGGTGATCCCACCACGAGCCTTAGCAAAGGAAGTTTAAAAAACTCAATGTGGAACAGGTAGGGTGGTCCCACCACGATCCGTCACAAAGAAAGTTCAAAGGACTCGATGTGCAACCGCCACGGTGGTCCCACCACGATTCAAAACGGAGTAAGTTTAAAGGACTCAATGTGGAACAGGTAGGGTGGTCCCACCACGATCCGTCACAAAAAAAGTTTAAAGGACCCATTTCGGAACAGCCACGGTGGTCCCACCACGATCCGTAGCGAAGGAAATTTAAAGGACTCATTGCGGAACAGCCACGGTGGTCCCACCACAATCCGTAGCGAAGGAAGTTTAAAGGACTCGATGTGGAACAGGTAAGGTGGTCCCAACACGGTCCGTAGCGAAGGAAGTTTAAAGGACTTGATGTGGAACAGGTAGGGTGATCCCACCACGATCCGTAGCGAAGGAAGTTTAAAGGACTTAATGTGGAACAACCACGGTGGTCCTACCACGATCCGTAGCAAAAGAAGTTCAAAGGACTCAATGTGGAACAGCTACGGTGGTCCCACCACGATCCGTAGCGAAGGAAGTTTAAAGGACTCGATGTGGAACAGGTAAGGTGGTCCCACCACGGTCCGTAGCGAAGGAAGTTTAAAGGACTCAATGTGGAACAGGTAGGGTGATCCCACCACGAGCCGTAGCGAAGGAAGTTTAAAGAACTCAATGTGGAACAGGTGTAGCGAAAGAAGTTTGAAGGACTCGATGTGGAACAGGTAAGGTGGTCCCAACACGGTCCGTAGCGAAGGAAGTTTAAAGGACTTGATGTGGAACAGGTAGGGTGATCCCACCACGATCCGTAGCGAAGGAAGTTTAAAGGACCTAATGTGGAACAACCACGGTGGTCCTACCACGATCCGTAGCAAAGGAAGTTCAAAGGACTCAATGTGGAACAGCTACGGTGGTCCCACCACGATCCGTAGCGAAGGAAGTTTAAAGGACTCAATGTGGAACAGGTAGGGTGATCCCACCACAATCCGTAGCGAAGGAAGTTTAAAGGACTCGATGTGGAACAGGTAAGGTGGTCCCACCACGGTCCGTAGCAAAGGAAATTTAAAGGACTTGATGTGGAACAGGTAAGGTGGTCCCACCACGATCCGGAGCGAGGGAAGTTTAAAGGACTCAATGTGGAACAGGAAGTGCGGTTCCACCACGATCCGTCACAAAAAAAGTTCAAAGGACTCGATGTGGAACAGGTAAGGTGGTCCCACCACGGTCCGTAGCAAAGGAAATTTAAAGGACTCAATGTGGAACAGGTAGGGTGGTCCCACCACGATCCGTCACAAAAAAAGTTCAAAGGACTCGATGTGGAACAGGTAAGGTGGTCCCACCACGGTCCGTAGCAAAGGAAATTTGAAGGACTCATTGTGGAACCGCCACGGTGGTCCCACCACAATCCGTAGCGAAGGAAGTTTAAAGGACTCGATGTGGAACAGGTAAGGTGGTCCCAACACGGTCCGTAGCGAAGGAAGTTTAAAGGACTTGATGTGGAACAGGTAGGGTGATCCCACCACGATCCGTAGCGAAGGAAGTTTAAAGGACTTGATGTGGAACAACCACGGTGGTCCTACCACGATCCGTAGCGAAGGAAGTTTAAAGGACTCAATGTGGAACAGGTAAGGTGGTCCCACCACGGTCCGTAGCAAAGGAAGTTTAAAGGACTTGATGTGGAACAGGAAGTGCGGTTCCACCGCGATCCGTCACAAAAAAAGTTCAAAGGACTCGATGTGGAACAGGTAAGGTGGTCCCACCACGGTCCGTAGCAAAGGAAATTTAAAGGACTTGATGTGGAACAGGTAAGGTGGTCCCACCACGATCCGGAGCGAGGGAAGTTTAAAGGACTCAATGTGGAACAGGAAGTGCGGTTCCACCGCGATCCGTCACAAAAAAAGTTCAAAGGACTCGATGTGGAACAGGTAAGGTGGTCCCAACACGGTCCGTAGCGAAGGAAGTTTAAAGGACTTGATGTGGAACAGGAAGTGCGGTTCCACCACGATCCGTTACAAAAAAAGTTCAAAGGACTCGATGTGGAACAGGTAAGGTGGCCCCACCACGATCCGGAGCGAGGGAAGTTTAAAGGACTCAATGTGGAACAGGAAGTGCGGTTCCACCACGATCCGTCACAAAAAAAGTTCAAAGGACTCGATGTGGAACAGGTAAGGTGGTCCCACCACGGTCCGTAGCAAAGGAAATTTAAAGGACTTGATGTGGAACAGCCACGGTGGTCCCACCACAATCCGTAGCGAAGGAAGTTTAAAGGACTCGATGTGGAACAGGTAAGGTGGTCCCAACACGGCCCGTAGCGAAGGAAGTTTAAAGGACTCGATGTGGAACAGGTAGGGTGATCCCACCACGATCCGTAGCGAAGGAAGTTTAAAGGACTTGATGTGGAACAACCACGGTGGTCCTACCACGATCCGTAGCGAAGGAAGTTTAAAGGACTCAATGTGGAACAGCCACGGTGGTCCCACCACAATCCGTAGCGAAGGAAGTTTAAAGGACTCGATGTGGAACAGGTAAGGTGGTCCCAACACGGTCCGTAGCGAAGGAAGTTTAAAGGACTTGATGTGGAACAGGTAGGGTGATCCCACCACGATCCGTAGCGAAGGAAGTTGAAAGGACTCGATGTGGAACAGGTAAGGTGGTCCCACCACGATCCGTAGCAAAGGAAGTTCAAAGGACTCAATGTGGAACAGCTACGGTGGTCCCACCACGATCCGTAGCGAAGGAAGTTTAAAGGACTCGATGTGGAACAGGTAAGGTGGTTTCACCACGATCCGTAGCGAAGGAAGTTTAAAGGACTTGATGTGGAACAACCACGGTGGTCCTACCACGATCCGTAGCGAAGGAAGTTTAAAGGACTCAATGTGGAACAGCCACGGTGGTCCCACCACAATCCGTAGCGAAGGAAGTTTAAAGGACTCGATGTGGAACAGGTAAGGTGGTCCCAACACGGTCCGTAGCGAAGGAAGTTTAAAGGACTTGATGTGGAACAACCACGGTGGTCCTACCACGATCCGTAGCGAAGGAAGTTTAAAGGACTCAATGTGGAACAGCCACGGTGGTCCCACCACAATCCGTAGCGAAGGAAGTTTAAAGGACTCGATGTGGAACAGGTAAGGTGGTCCCACCACGGTCCGTAGCGAAGGAAGTTTAAAGGACTCGATGTGGAACAGGTAGGGTGATCCCACCACGAGCCGCAGCGAAGGCATTTTAAAGGACTTGATGTGGAACAAGTAGGGTGATCCCACCACGATAGGTAGCGAAGGAAGCTTAAAGGACTCAATGTGGAACAGGTAGGGTGATCCCACCACGATCCGTAGCGAAGGAAGTTTAAAGGACTCGATGTGGAACAGGTAAGGTGGTCCCAACACGGCCCGTAGCGAAGGAAGTTTAAAGGACTCGATGTGGAACAGGTAGGGTGATCCCACCACGATCCGTAGCGAAGGAAGTTTAAAGGACTTGATGTGGAACAACCACGGTGGTCCTACCACGATCCGTAGCGAAGGAAGTTTAAAGGACTCAATGTGGAACAGCCACGGTGGTCCCACCACAATCCGTAGCGAAGGAAGTTTAAAGGACTCGATGTGGAACAGGTAAGGTGGTCCCAACACGGTCCGTAGCGAAGGAAGTTTAAAGGACTTGATGTGGAACAGGTAGGGTGATCCCACCACGATCCGTAGCGAAGGAAGTTTAAAGGACTTAATGTGGAACAACCACGGTGGTCCTACCACGATCCGTAGCAAAGGAAGTTCAAAGGACTCAATGTGGAACAGCTACGGTGGTCCCACCACGATCCGTAGCGAAGGAAGTTTAAAGGACTCGATGTGGAACAGGTAAGGTGGTCCCACCACGGTCCGTAGCGAAGGAAGTTTAAAGGACTCAATGTGGAACAGCTACGGTGGTCCCACCACGATCCGTAGCGAAGGAAGTTTAAAGGACTCGATGTGGAACAGGTAAGGTGGTCCCAACACGGTCCGTAGCGAAGGAAGTTTAAAGGACTTGATGTGGAACAGGTAAGGTGGTCCCAACACCGTCCGTAGCGAAGGAAGTTTAAAGGACTTAATGTGGAACAACCACGGTGGTCCTACCACGATCCGTAGCAAAGGAAGTTCAAAGGACTCAATGTGGAACAGCTACGGTGGTCCCACCACGATCCGTAGCGAAGGAAGTTTAAAGGACTCGATGTGGAACAGGTAAGGTGGTCCCAACACGGTCCGTAGCGAAGGAAGTTTAAAGGACTTGATGTGGAACAGGTAGGGTGATCCCACCACGATCCGTAGCGAAGGAAGTTTAAAGGACTTAATGTGGAACAACCACGGTGGTCCTACCACGATCCGTAGCAAAGGAAGTTCAAAGGACTTAACGTGGAACAGGTAAGGTGGTCCCGACACGGTCCGTAGCAAAGGAAATTTAAAGGACTTGATGTGGAACAGGTAAGGTGGTCCCACCACGATCCGTAGCAAAGGAAATTTAAAGGACTCAATGTGGAACAGGTAGGGTGGTCCCACCACGATCCGTAGCGAAGGAAGCTTAAAGGACTCAATGTGGAACAGGTAGGGCGGTCCCACCACAATCCGTCACAAAGAAAGTTCAAAGGACTCGATGTGGAACAGGTAAGGTGGTCCCACCACGGTCCGTAGCGAAGGAAGTTTAAAGGACTCAATGTGGAACAGGTAGGGTGGTCCCACCACGATCCGTCACAAAAAAAGTTCAAAGGACCCATTTCGGAACAGCCACGGTGGTCCCACCACGATCCGTAGCGAAGGAAGTTTAAAGGACTCGATGTGGAACAGGTAAGGTGGTCCCAACACGGTCCGTAGCGAAGGAAGTTTAAAGGACTTGATGTGGAACAGGTAGGGTGATCCCACCACGATCCGTAGCGAAGGAAGTTTAAAGGACCTAATGTGGAACAACCACGGTGGTCCTACCACGATCCGTAGCAAAGGAAGTTCAAAGGACTCAATGTGGAACAGCTACGGTGGTCCCACCACGATCCGTAGCGAAGGAAGTTTAAAGGACTCGATGTGGAACAGGTAAGGTGGTCCCACCACGATCCGGAGCGAGGGAAGTTTAAAGGACTCAATGTGGAACAGGAAGTGCGGTTCCACCACGATCCGTAGCGAAGGAAGTTTAAAGGACCTAATGTGGAACAACCATGGTGGTCCTACCACGATCCGTAGCAAAGGAAGTTCAAAGGACTCAATGTGGAACAGCTACGGTGGTCCCACCACGATCCGTAGCGAAGGAAGTTTAAAGGACTCGATGTGGAACAGGTAAGGTGGTTTCACCACGATCCGGAGCGAGGGAAGTTTAAAGGACTCAATGTGGAACAGGAAGTGCGGTTCCACCACGGTCCGTAGCAAAGGAAATTTAAAGGACTCAATGTGGAACAGGTAGGGTGGTCCTACCACGATCCGTAGCAAAGGAAGTTCAAAGGACTCAATGTGGAACAGCCACGGTGGTCCCACCACAATCCGTAGCGAAGGAAGTTTAAAGGACTCGATGTGGAACAGGTAAGGTGGTCCCAACACGGTCCGTAGCGAAGGAAGTTTAAAGGACTTGATGTGGAACAGGTAGGGTGATCCCACCACGATCCGTAGCGAAGGAAGTTTAAAGGACTTAATGTGGAACAACCACGGTGGTCCTACCACGATCCGTAGCAAAGGAAGTTCAAAGGACTCAATGTGGAACAGCTACGGTGGTCCCACCACGATCCGTAGCGAAGGAAGTTTAAAGGACTCGATGTGGAACAGGTAAGGTGGTCCCACCACGGTCCGTAGCGAAGGAAGTTTAAAGGACTTGATGTGGAACAGGTAGGGTGATCCCACCACGATCCGTAGCGAAGGAAGTTTAAAGGACTTAATGTGGAACAACCACGGTGGTCCTACCACGATCCGTAGCAAAGGAAGTTTAAAGGACTTAATGTGGAACAACCACGGTGGTCCTACCACGATCCGTAGCAAAGGAAGTTTAAAGGACTCGATGTGGAACAGGTAAGGTGGTCCCACCACGGTCCGTAGCGAAGGAAGTTTAAAGGACTCAATGTGGAACAGGTAGGGTGATCCCACCACGAGCCGTAGCGAAGGAAGTTTAAAGAACTCAATGTGGAACAGGTAGGGTGGTCCCACCACGATCCGTCACAAAGAAAGTTCAAAGGACTTCTTGTAGAACAGCCACGGTGGTCCCACCACGATTCACAACGGAGTAAGTTTAAAGGACTCATTGTGGAACATAAAGGGTGGTCCCACTACGATCCATCACAAAGAAAGTTCAAAGGACTCATTGCGGAACAGCCACGGTGGTCCCACCACGATCCGTAGCGAAAGAAGTTTAAAGGACTCGATGTGGAACAGGTAAGGTGGTCCCAACACGGTCCGTAGCGAAGGAAGTTTAAAGGACTTGATGTGGAACAGGTAGGGTGATCCCACCACGATCCGTAGCGAAGGAAGTTTAAAGGACCTAATGTGGAACAACCACGGTGGTCCTACCACGATCCGTAGCAAAGGAAGTTCAAAGGACTCAATGTGGAACAGCTACGGTGGTCCCACCACGATCCGTAGCGAAGGAAGTTTAAAGGACTCGATGTGGAACAGGTAAGGTGGTCCCACCACGATCCGGAGCGAGGGAAGTTTAAAGGACTCAATGTGGAACAGGAAGTGCGGTTCCACCACGATCCGTAGCGAAGGAAGTTTAAAGGACCTAATGTGGAACAACCATGGTGGTCCTACCACGATCCGTAGCAAAGGAAGTTCAAAGGACTTAATGTGGAACAGGTAAGGTGGTCCCACCACGATCCGTAGCGAAGGAAGTTTAAAGGACTCAATGTGGAACAGGTAAGGTGGTCCCACCACGATCCGTAGCGAAGGAAGTTTAAAGGACTCGATGTGGAACAGGTAAGGTGGTTTCACCACGATCCGGAGCGAGGGAAGTTTAAAGGACTCAATGTGGAACAGGAAGTGCGGTTCCACCACGATCCGTCACAAAAAAAGTTCAAAGGACTCGATGTGGAACAGGTAAGGTGGTCCCACCACGGTCCGTAGCAAAGGAAATTTAAAGGACTTGATGTGGAACAGGTAAGGTGGTCCCACCACGATCCGGAGCGAGGGAAGTTTAAAGGACTCAATGTGGAACAGGAAGTGCGGTTCCACCGCGATCCGTCACAAAAAAAGTTCAAAGGACTCGATGTGGAACAGGTAAGGTGGTCCCAACACGGTCCGTAGCGAAGGAAGTTTAAAGGACTTGATGTGGAACAGGTATGGTGATCCCACCACAAACCGTAGCGAAGGAAGTTTAAAGGACCTAATGTGGAACAACCACGGTGGTCCTACCACGATCCGTAGCAAAGGAAGTTCAAAGGACTTAATGTGGAACAGCTACGGTGGTCCCACCACGATCCGTAGCGAAGGAAGTTTAAAGGACTCGATGTGGAACAGGTAAGGTGGTCCCACCACGATCCGGAGCGAGGGAAGTTTAAAGGACTCAATGTGGAACAGGAAGTGCGGTTCCACCACGATCCGTCACAAAAAAAGTTCAAAGGACTCGATGTGGAACAGGTAAGGTGGTCCCACCACGGTCCGTAGCAAAGGAAATTTAAAGGACTCAATGTGGAACAGGTAGGGTGGTCCCACCACGATCCGTCACAAAAAAAGTTCAAAGGACCCATTTCGGAACAGCCACGGTGGTCCCACCACGATCCGTAGCGAAGGAAGTTTAAAGGACTCGATGTGGAACAGGTAAGGTGGTCCCAACACGGTCCGTAGCGAAGGAAGTTTAAAGGACTTGATGTGGAACAGGTAGGGTGATCCCACCACGATCCGTAGCGAAGGAAGTTTAAAGGACTTGATGTGGAACAACCACGGTGGTCCTACCACGATCCGTAGCGAAGGAAGTTTAAAGGACTCAATGTGGAACAGGTAAGGTGGTCCCACCACGGTCCGTAGCAAAGGAAGTTTAAAGGACTTGATGTGGAACAGGTAGGGTGATCCCACCACGATCCGTAGCGAAGGAAGTTTAAAGGACCTAATGTGGAACAACCACGGTGGTCCTACCACGATCCGTAGCAAAGGAAGTTCAAAGGACTCAATGTGGAACAGCTACGGTGGTCCCACCACGATCCGTAGCGAAGGAAGTTTAAAGGACTCGATGTGGAACAGGTAAGGTGGTTTCACCACGATCCGGAGCGAGGGAAGTTTAAAGGACTCAATGTGGAACAGGAAGTGCGGTTCCACCACGATCCGTCACAAAAAAAGTTCAAAGGACTCGATGTGGAACAGGTAAGGTGGTCCCATCACGGTCCGTAGCAAAGGAAATTTAAAGGACTTGATGTGGAACAGGTAAGGTGGTCCCACCACGATCCGGAGCGAGGGAAGTTTAAAGGACTCAATGTGGAACAGAGAGTGCGGTTCCACCTCGATCCGTCACAAAAAAAGTTCAAAGGACTCGATGTGGAACAGGTAAGGTGGTCCCAACACGGTCCGTAGCGAAGGAAGTTTAAAGGACTTGATGTGGAACAGGTATGGTGATCCCACCACAAACCGTAGCGAAGGAAGTTTAAAGGACCTAATGTGGAACAACCACGGTGGTCCTACCACGATCCGTAGCAAAGGAAGTTCAAAGGACTTAATGTGGAACAGCTACGGTGGTCCCACCACGATCCGTAGCGAAGGAAGTTTAAAGGACTCGATGTGGAACAGGTAAGGTGGCCCCACCACAATCCGGAGCGAGGGAAGTTTAAAGGACTCAATGTGGAACAGGAAGTGCGGTTCCACCACGATCCGTCACAAAAAAAAGTTCAAAGGACTCGATGTGGAACAGGTAAGGTGGTCCCACCACGGTCCGTAGCAAAGGGAATTTAAAGGACTCAATGTGGAACAGGTAGGGTGGTCCCACCACGATCCGTCACAAAAAAAGTTCAAAGGACCCATTTCGGAACAGCCACGGTGGTCCCACCACAATCCGTAGCGAAGGAAGTTTAAAGGACTCGATGTGGAACAGGTAAGGTGGTCCCAACACGGCCCGTAGCGAAGGAAGTTTAAAGGACTTGATGTGGAACAGGTAGGGTGATCCCACCACGATCCGTAGCGAAGGAAGTTTAAAGGACTTGATGTGGAACAACCACGGTGGTCCTACCACGATCCGTAGCGAAGGAAGTTTAAAGGACTCAATGTGGAACAGGTAAGGTGGTCCCACCACGGTCCGTAGCAAAGGAAGTTTAAAGGACTTGATGTGGAACAGGTAGGGTGATCCCACCACGATCCGTAGCGAAGGAAGTTCAAAGGACCTAATGTGGAACAACCACGGTGGTCCTACCACGATCCGTAGCAAAGGAAGTTCAAAGGACTCAATGTGGAACAGCTACGGTGGTCCCACCACGATCCGTAGCGAAGGAAGTTCAAAGGACTCGATGTGGAACAGGTAAGGTGGCCCCACCACGATCCGGAGCGAGGGAAGTTTAAAGGACTCAATGTGGAACAGGAAGTGCGGTTCCACCACGATCCGTCACAAAAAAAGTTCAAAGGACTCGATGTGGAACAGGTAAGGTGGTCCCACCACGGTCCGTAGCAAAGGAAATTTAAAGGACTCAATGTGGAACAGGTAGGGTGGTCCCACCACGATCCGTCACAAAAAAAGTTTAAAGGGCTCATTGTGGAACCGCCACGGTGGTCCCACCACGATTCAAAACGGAGTAAGTTTAAAGGACTTAATGTGGAACATAAAGGGTGGTCCCACCACGATCCGTCACAAAAAAAGTTCAAAGGACTCGATGTGGAACAGGTAAGGTGGTCCCACCGCGATCCGGAGCGGAGAAAGTTTAAAGGACTCAATGTGGAACAGGAGGTGCGGTTCCACCACGATCCGTCACAAAAAAAGTTCAAAGGACTCCTTGTGGAACAGCCACGTTGGTCCCACCACGATTCGGAACGAGGGAAGTTTAAGGGACTCGATGTGGAACAGGTAAGGTGGTCCCACCGCGATCCGGAGCGGAGAAAGTTTAAAGGACTCAATGTGGAACAGGTAGTGCGGTTCCACCACGATCCGTCACAAAAAAAGTTCAAAGGACTCCTTGTGGAACAGCCACGTTGGTCCCACCATGATCCGTCACAAAAAAAAGTTCAAAGGACCCATTGCGGAACAGACACGGTGGTCCCACCACGATCCGTAGCGAAGGAAGTTTAAAGGACTCGATGTGGAACAGGTAAGGTGGTCCCACCACGGTTCGTAGCGAAAGAAGTTTAAAGGACTCAATGTGGAACATAAAAGGGGGTCCCACCACGACTGCCATGCTGTGCGCGCTTCTAATCGAAAATTCCGGGAAATTCGAACACCCGGTCAGACGTTGGCTTTCGCCTGACGCGGTCATTCCGCAACTTCACTGAGGTGTGCCGTCCTAGTAGTCAGCCGTGTCCATTTTTCACGGTCTTCAGCCACAATTTAAACACATTCCATCCAGCTGTCACTATTCCATTTCCTGCGAAACGAAACATCGCGCCTGAACTGTCTTTCGATGCCGAGTGACTTTAAATCCTCTTTAACCACATCCGTCCAGAACTTTCGCCTACGCCCAGGTGGCCGTTTCCAGACAGGATTTGGAAGCATTCTTAAAGCGTGTTGTACGAGACGATCCGGCGTTCTTCTTAGTATGTGCCCGAGCAGTCGAAGTCGACTTTCCATTGCTGCTTGAGATGGCGTTAGGAGATGCTGGCACCTCCCTCGTGTCAAGCGTTGATGTACTGCGTCGATTTCCTTGTAAAGATCTTCGTTATGGCATACACGCGGCCAGAAATATCCGAGCAAACGCCTAAAAAGCTTCCTCTCCGTGCAATCCAACCTTCCCATCTGCGTCTTCGGTGCTGCCCACGTCTCCGATCCGTACATCATGATAGGGCGAATAGCGGATAGGTAGACGCGCAACTTGACTTCCTTCGCGATGGTGGTAGACAACAAACACTTGGTTAGAGAATTAAATGCAGACGTAGCTTTCGCACATCGTTGTCGAATATACGCTGCATAACTACCATCGTTCTTCAGCAAACAGCCCAAATAACAGAAATCGTCCACCAGTTCGATACGTTGTCCGTCCACACAAACTCCCGTTGAAGGCCTCTGAGAGACCCACATCTGCTTGCATTTGTCGGGACGAAGACGAAGTCCATAGGCTGCGGCATACTTCGAAACGAGGCTCACAATCCTTTGCAGTTTTGCGTTGTTTTCAGCGAATAATACAATCTCGTCGGCGTACTCCAGGTCGGCAAGGGAGCGTCCTGATGGTGTTAGGATCACATCCGCAGGAAACTGTTCTGCAACTCTACGCATGATGTCATCAACGGCGAAGTTGAAAACAAAAGGTCCTGCAACGGCTCCTTGCCTTACTTCTGTTTTCACCTCGAAATCTGACGTAAATCCGACAGGTGTACGAACTGCTGCTGTTGTTCCTTTGTTCATGTCCTCGATTAACCGAACATACTTTTCCGGGGCTCCATCTGCTCGCAGAGCATTGAGCAATCGATCACGATGAGGAGAATATATATATATATATATATATATATATATATATATATATATATATATATATATATATATATATATATATATATATATATATATATATATATATATATATATATATATATATATATATATATATGTGTGTGTGTGGCGTGTGTGTGTGGTGTGTGTGCATGTGTGTGTATATATGTGTGTGTGTGTGTATGTGGTGTGTGTGTGTGTGTGTGTGTGTGTGTGTGTGTGTGTGTGTGTGTGTGTGTGTGTGTGTGTGTGTGTGTGTGTGTGTGTGTGTGTGTGTGTGTGTGTGTGTGTGTGTGTGTGTGTGTGTGTGTGTGTGTGTGTGTGTGAGTCCGGTGAAACTTTTGAATAATAAGAAACATGGGGTGGTAGTAATTGGGTGTGTTAAACGCGAGTTAACAGGAGTTAAATTCGCGTTTAACGCGAGTTTAACCACACCAGATTGTAATGATAACTCTTGATAGTTAAGAGAGAACTCGATCTAGTTTCACTCTAACATCCCCCAGTGGTAGGCCCCTTATACACTTCCAATGAAAACGCCTCGAAAAAGCGACAATTGTAACCTTTGCTACGAAAAATAGCCTTTTCAAAACGTTTTCAGGTCTGTTTTTTCTCTAAAATTCCGCCATGTGGCATCCTCGCGGTAAGTTCGCGTTTAACATACTCTCGCAGACAGCACGGAAATAGTGCTGAAATGCGAGAGGAACTGGCGGTTAACGAAAAACTCCTCCCGAGGAGTTTTTGGATGCGGTTAGCAAGATACAGTAGGAACAGTTTTGACCATCTATACTGAGGGCAAGTACGAGTTTAATTAATGCAGAGGGTTAAGGAAGTTTGTTTGCACTGTTAGCGATTTTGATCCAGGACGTCACCCTATCTTTAAAACTGAAAGGTGTTCCAAGAGAGAGTCTTTTAACGGCTTCCGCCAGGGAAACGGGCGATGAGGGATCAAAAACAAAGCAAGGATCATTGCTGAAACACGTTGGCCGTCTTCTTTGGTGGCACTAATCAATCCCTCCCAATCAGCTGTTACTTTTTTTTCGAGCGCCTACACTTCTCCCCCTTTTGTTTATTTTCTTCCGAAATTCATTCGCTTCGCTATTATCAGGTTAGTTTCATTTTCATAATTCATTGCATAGCACAGGCCATGAGGAGTATGTAGTAAATTATTTGTTTGCTCGCGTTTCGAAGGGGTTTCCACAACTTTTTTAGTGCAAAAAAGTGAAAATTTTCCAAGCCACTGATTTTCAAGTGATTTGATGCTTTAGTAATGATTAATCAGCGTTAGTCGGGGCGTATCGGGCGAGTTTTGTGGGAAAGAAATGCGAACTTGTTTCCGAACCAACTAAATTTGTTCTCCTTTTTCTGCAAGGTTCTAATACTCCTCTTTCATTGCCAGATCAGTGCCATCGTGGCCTCTTATTTTTTTTTGATGGTCCGCGACGCAGTTGCTCTGATGCATTGGTAGAGCCACTCGAAGTGTTTCAAATTCTTACCTTGAAATATGTGTACAAAATCTTTTCCTTAAACGATGCGCATATGAGTGTGTAACAGTGTTTCTATATATTTTCAGCACTAACTGCGGGCGGTGGATTAGTTTCATTTTGAGAAGACGGCAAACACTTCTCAAATTCAACTGCATCAATGACCGAAACCACACCATTACCCCAATCTCGCACGCCAGACTTGAGTTGCACACTTCCAAAAAAAAAACAATAGAATTCTTTTTTCAAGAACGAAAATAGACTATCTAGTTTATCATCATTCTTATAGGTTTTTAACTATCCATTTCAGTTGAATGCAGGACATTCTTTGAATTTATGGATTACTCGACGAGTTTCGGAATGTTTTTTTTGGGACCTAGCGTTATCTTCCCAAGAACACCTTGTAGAAAATTCATCCAGAAGTTCTCAAATTTTCGTTCACTCGAAATTTCCTTCCGATAAATTTTTTGTTTTTCAAAAAAAAACTTTTGTTTGAAAATATCAAAATAAAAGTTAACAAAGTTACTACAAATGCAAACTTTTGTCAGATCACACGCAATTGATTGATTGAGGCTAATGATTAAACTAACATGTCTTTTCGAGAGGGTCCTGAAAACTCACGGAGCTCACAAAAAATTACGAGAATTAGGATTTACAAGGAAAATTTAAAAATTTGCATTTTGATCGTGTTTTGAACAAGCAAAATATTACGAAGTTCCTTTTGAAAGCTCTTCCTAATGAATAAAATGAATAGCATTACTTGTATAATCGTTCCGATCCCTCGTCTTTCCACCGTAAACGTCGTTCGTGTTCAAGTGTAGAAAATACTTATGCGGACGAAGGCCACGCATAATGTATGTGTAAGCAGAGGGCAGCTTTCGTTAAACCGGCAACAAACCGTTGCACCTATTTCGCGGTTCGTAGCCGGCCAGGAGGTGGCGGTTAATACGTGTTAATTTGGCGGCTCTACTGCATTTAATTCGCGGTATGTTGGTGGCTCGGAGGTGGCGGTTTATTCGCGGTTAACACACCATTTACTACCACCCATGGTTGGCTAATCGAGAGAAATGGAATGGGATTGTGATAAGAGTGAGTAGATTGCAAGCGATAGAGTAGGTCTCCTTTACGTCTGTCAGGAACCCTATGCACACCATTTATTGCGTGGGGGTCCGATTGGAATTGCGCCAAGCGCCAGGGAACGTGCGCCGGACCCGAATGAAAATGAGCAAAGCACAGAGTATAGAGTGCGAGACCCAACCAAGAGTGCGCCAAGCGCAGGGGAACGTGTGCGGGACTTGACTGAAAAGGCACCAGGCGCCCGGAAAAGTGTGCGAGACCCAACTGTGAGTGCGCCAAGCGCAGTGGAACGTGCGCAGAACCCGAACGGAAATGTGCCAAGCGCCACAGAACGTGTGTGGGACCTGACTGGAAGTGCGCCAAGGGCCAAGGAAAGTGTTCGGGACCCAAATGTGAGTGAGTCAAGCGCCGGGGAACATATGCGGTGCCCAACTGGAAGTGTGCCAAACGTAACAGAACGTGTGTGGAACCTGACTGGCAGTGCGCCAAGAGCCAGGGAACGTGTGCGGAGCCAAACTAAAATTGCGAAGAGCGCCGGGAAACGTGTGCGGAACTTGACTGAAAATTCACCAAGCGCCGGGGAACGTGTGCGGATTCCGACTGAAAAGGCACCAAGCGCCAGGGAACGTGCTCGGGACCCGACTGAAAATGCGCAAAGCGCCGGGGAACGTGTGCGGGACCCCAACTGAGAAGCGCCGAGCGCCGTAGAAAGTGTGTGGGACCCAACTGGGAGCGAGCCAAGCGCCGGGAAAAGTGGGCAGGATCTAACTGGGAGCACCCCAAGCGCCGAGCAAAGCGTGAAGGACCCAACTGGAAGTGCGTCAAGCGCCGGGAAAGTGTGCGGGACCCAACTGGGAACGCGCCAAGCGCAGGGGAACGTGTGCGGGACCCAACTTCGGGTACGCCAAGCGCCGAGCAAAGCGTGAGGGATCCAACTGAGAGTGCGCCAAGCGCCGGGGAAAGTGTGTGGGACTCGACTGAGAAAGCGCCAAGTGCAGGGGAACGTGTGCAGGACTTGATTGGAAGTGCGCCAAGCGCCAAGGAATGTGTGCGAGTTCCAACTGTGAGTGCGCCAAGCGCGGGGGAACGTGTACGGTGCCCAACTGGAAGTGTGCCAACCCCCACAGAACGTGCGCGGGACCCGAATGAAAATGAGCAAAGCGCAAGGTAGAGAGTGCGAGACCCAACAAAGAGTGCGCCATGCGCCGGGGAACGTGTGCGGAACCCGAACGGAATGTGTCAAACGTAACAGAACGTGTGCGGGACTTGACCGAAAAGGCACCAAGCGCGGGGAAACGTGTGCAGGACTTGATTGGAAGTGTGCCAAACCCCACGGAACGTGTGTGGGACCTGACTGGAAGTGCGCCAAGCGCGGGGAAACGTGTGCAGGACTTGATTGGAAGTGTGCCAAACCTCACGGAACGTGTGTGGGACCTGACTGGAAGTGCGCCAAGCGCCGGGGAACGTGTGCGGGACCCCAACTAAAAAGCGCCGAGCGCCGGAGGATGTGTGCGGGACCCAACTGGGAGCACGCTAAGCGCCGCAGAACGTGTGCGATATCCAACTTCGGGTACGCCAAACGCCAAGGAAAGCGTGCGGGACCCAACTGGAAGTGTTCCATGCGCCGGGGAACGTATCCGTGACCCAACTGGGAGTAAGCCAAGCGCCGGGGAAAGTGTGCGGGACCCAACTGGGAACGCGCCAAGCGCGGGGGAACGTGTGCGGCACCCAAATTCGGGTACGCCTGGCGCCGAGCAAAGTGTGTGGGACCCAACTGGGAGTGCGCCAAGCGCCGGGGAAAGTGTGTGGGACTCGACTGAAAAAGCGCCGAGCGCCGGGGAAAGAGGGCGGGACCCATCTGGGAGTACGCCAAGCGTTACGGATCGTGTCTTTGACCCAGCTGGGAGGACCGGCAATGGAGTGAAAATCGAAAACGCGGTTGCGATTCATCCGTTCATCTAGTCGTTATTTTGTTCGGAAACCAAGAAAAATGGTGTGAACTGTGATGGTTCTAGAAGGGGTGGGAAAGTGTTATGCAAGAGGGGTCTACTACACAACTGCATGAACATATGAAAAGTCATATCTGAGGGCGTAATGTGTCTTTGAAGTGAAACCTTTGCTAAAATAAAGTCAAATTATCTAAATGCTTTCCTGCGGATTAGTATGATTTGGAAATGTAACGTTTGTGAGAAAGTCGTTAAAAGAAGTGAAATGTCTTATGCTACTGATTTGGCATGGGAATAAACTCGAAAGAAGCGCTAAAAACTCAGTGAAATGATTCATCGTTGATTTGGCTGTGCACTTGTTTACTAAACAACAAAAATTGAGTGTGACATTGAAAAACCAAATCACCCGCTTCTATTCCGAAATCAACCTAACGCTTGCAGATTAGGTTACCAAGTCTCAAGTCCTTGCAAAATTATGTTGCGTCTCCCACCTCAATCATTCAGAATTATTGATTTTCAAGCATTACTAAATTATTTGACGCGTTCGCTCCCGATTGACTATCAATTAATGAAAGTGGAAATAACACCACGTAGTGTGTTTATGCGAATGTCGTCAACTAAGAGAACTGCTGTCACACAAATTCACAAATGCTCAGTAAGAAGTGCGGGATTTGGTTCTTCAATGTCACACTCAATTTTTGTTGTTTACTAAACAAGTGCACAGCCAAATCAACGATGAATCATTCCACTGAGTTTTTAGCGCTTCTTTTGAGTTTATTTCCATGCCAAATCAGTAGCATAAGACATTTCACTTCTTTTAACGAGTTTCTCACAAATGTTACATTTCCAAATCATGCTAATCCGTAGCAAAGCAAAACAGTTAGATAATATATTATTGACGGCCACGGTGGCTCTGGCAGATTTCGATTCGCAGTGTTTGTCAAAACTGAGGTTTCGTGTGAGGATAAATTCCAGGTCAGTGATCTGCTAGACATTCTCGATCTCAGTCCCTTCGCCATTAAAAATATGACAGTTATTCAAAGAACCCAGGTGCAGAGTTTTCGTTTCCTCCTTTGATAATGGTAAGTCCCATTCATGAGACCAGACCGCCATTGCGTCTAATGCATTTTGAATTGCCACAATGTCCTCCCTGAAGCCCGCCCGGCGAAAATTTTTTATATCGTCTGCAAACGCGAAGAAATCCACTCCAAACTCACTTAAAGGCAGCAGAAACGCTCAAAAATGGTATCAATTTTATGATAAATCGAAAGTTTGGAGGTGGTTGTACTGGGGACTGACGAAAAAACAAACGAAAACTGTGTGGAAATAGAGGAATAACGGTTATTTTGTTATCAGGTGAAAGTGGACGAGTTTTGCGGCGCGCGGTTGAAACAGCGAATATTAGCAACAAAACGGTTGAGATGGAGAAGCCGATGTACTCCTACATCGTGTACTGGAAAGTGCATCTCGTTGGAAGCATCAAAAACCAGCCAAAGGGACCGTATTAGTACTATCAATCTGGACGAGTTTGTATTTTGGGGCGGGGTTGCAGAAATTTTTCGACTTGCATTGCTAAAATTTAGTAGTTAAGACTCGTTTTTGTCGCTTCCAACGGCGTGAGCAGTCTACTAGCAACAATGCGACTTCAGAGACGTAGCTACCTCAACGACTTTTTCCAGCGTTTCACTTAAACGCAGTGGTAGCGATGAAAAACGTTATCGAAAAAACTACAAAAATCAACTTAGATCAAAAACAGCTGAAAAACTATGAAGGTAGCGCGGTGAAAAACGGTCTACAAATAGAGTTTCTAGGGCCCAAAGAAGCTAGTTCGTGCACACGTGCACAGCGATGACGAAACAGATCGCAGTCTCATGCCGAGCAGTCAAAAATCATCGACATTCAGAGGACGAAGTAAATGCAAATTTAACGAATAAAAACGGTTGAATAATGAAAGCATCACTTCAGTCAATGTTTTTGACTAGATACACACATAAATTCGAAGGTTCATTGATTGACATTCAATTTCGAGCTAGCTGATGTTCTTGATATAAGAGGTCATCGAAGCCGATGATGTGGAGAGGGCTCGTCCACCATCAAAATACAAGAAAGTTCAGGTTTCAAATTCGGCCCAAAACAGTGGTTTTTCGCGATTTTTTCTTATAGGTCCTACTACTCGAGACCCAGGAAAGGATTTGGAGTGAAAAAGACGACAAGCATATTTGATCGCGACCACTGCCTTTAAAGGCAGCATACACGCTCGTAAGTGTGGTTGAGATAACTACGGGAATAGAATGGTATATGTCAGATTACAATGCCTACGCATTTGGAAGCGGCAAAAACGACCCACATTGCCGTCATAGGAGTAGCAAGGTATTTTCACGCTCCCTGTATCTGGTCTTCTCCTGCAACGCAAGGTTGCTGAGTCATCTTCATCGTCGGTACTGTTGGTGAATTGCCTAACAAGTGAACCACAAATGCCACTGACGGCGAAGATGACACAGCAACCTTGCGTCGGAGGAAAAGGGCAAATACAGGCGGCGTGAAAATACGGGCGGGGCCAAACTGGCTACTCCTGTGATGGCATTGTGGGTCGTTTTTGACGCTTTAAAATGCCTGGGCATTATGTTGTAAGCCATACGGTTCGATTCACATTGTTATCTCAACAACGTTTAGGCCCCCGTCATAGTCGACCGAAAAACCGGCCGTCCTAGTCCCACCCGGTCGATATCTATGAGACACACGCAGGACGGGAAGAAATGAAGTGATAAAAATCATCCTCAACTGATAAGATTCCACCTTCTCTATGTCATCCTTGGTCGTATCAGGTAGATTTTTATCATTCCAGACGGTTTTTATCAGTTGGGTCAAACTTTATCATATCATAGGACGATTTTTATCATTCGAGGATGATTTTCAGCCCTTCTTTTCTTCCCGTTTTGCGTGCTTCTCATACCTATCGACCGGGTGGGACTAGGACGGCCGCTTTCGGCCGACTAAAACGAGGGCCTTACGAGCGCGTATGCTGCATTTAATAAGTGTTCCAGCTCGTGCGTGTATATATTGAACAGAAACGGTGAAAGAACTCCACCCTGCGGAACTCCACTACACACTGGGTGATTCTGCGAATACGAAGTGTTCACTGAAATTGAAAATGTCCTATGCTCCAAAAATGAGGTAATCCAAAAAACTATGCGCGGGTGTACGCCAACCATTGTTAGCTCTTGTATTACCTTATGATGTCAAATGCCTTGGAGAAATCGAAAAAACAACTTCGACATTACTACTTTGGTCTAAAAGAGACGTCCAGTTGTTTAGGGCTTCAATCATACCTGTCACATTTGACTTACCCTTTTGAAAGCCATGCTGATGGGGAGGGGGGATAACTGAACATTTTTCGAGATGTGCTCCTATTCTCTTTTTTAGAATTTCTTCGAACGACCTAGCGAACAATGGCTTTATACTAACTGGTCTGTAGTTGGAAGGCTCTGTGAATGGCCCCTTTTTAGGAAGAGGAGTGACATAAGATAACTTCCATCGATTCGGAACCTCAATTGTCATAAAGCTCAAGTTCAAAATTAACTCTAGCGGTCCCGCTATTTCATGAGCGACTTTCTTCACGAACATCAGAGGGATATCATGCGGCGTTCTTGAAGATGAATTCGGTCATTTCAATAGTTCAGTTATAATTTCTTCCGTATAGAACCAATAGAAATCGTGCATCACCTCGAAGCTGGGGGGAAACCAGCCCTGCTTGCTCCAGTGAAGAAGCTCTTGAAAATGAATGCTCGAATGTATTTGCCAAAAGTTCTGCCTTGTCCCTAGCAGCCCTGAGGATATTTCCGTCAGACTTCATAAAGGCAGTATCCACGATAAAATCCATGTCTGTTTTTTTTCGGTGGAGATCGGCAGCTGCGGTGCCTAGCGCAACCCTAACGTTGAAAAAGCTTAGGAAAATGAGCTCGGAACGGTCCCCTACGGCCCCAAAGTTGGACACCCGCCAGCTCGTCACACCCCAGATGCACTTTCCACGCCCACAGACGTGAACAAATGAATGCTCGAGATTGTGAGATGAGCGATAGTTTCTGATCAAAAGCCCCATTCTTCTCTTTATTCTCAACTTCTCTCTTTACTCAGGTCAGCTCGCATACATCGGCTGCAAAAGACGGAAGTTGCAAGCCTCTGACAACTCGTCCACCATGCATCCCTAGCTCAATTTTTGGTGGACCATAACTCCGTTCCTAGAATGTATTGCACTATTCCAAAAACATCATTGGATTCAGCATGGGACCGTCTTCAAGATAGGCGGGAAAAAACAGAAAAATGATTCTCATCGTTATCACTGCCCTTAGGCGCCCCAATGGGTTTTTATCATGCATTCTGGAGTTCAAAAGCTTGTAAAACGCATTCCTATCTTCGACTCGATGACTTTCTTCTCTATGCTATCGTTGTACTTTTCAAGCTTGCGTTTGTTTGTCCTTGAACTTTGCCCAGCTAGCGGTGGTATTATATTCTTTTGCAGCAAACCATGCATATGTGCGCAACCCTTGAAACGCCTTGAGGTTTGGGGGAAGCCTGCGGTAACCGCTAAGAACCATGTGCATTGGTACAAAAAGTTCAATGCAGTGGTGGATTACTGCAATTAAAATTCCGTATTTTCCATTAACCGTACTTGTTTTCATTCCTCTTGTGCTTTCTCCTTCCATCTTTCTATCTGCTTTCTCCTTCCATCTTTCTATCTATTTTCTTCTTCTACTTCAGCGTTTGTCCCGCATTGTAGCAGGGTCCGCTTTTCTCGAACGTTGCCGCCATTTGACCTTGTCATTCGCGTTGTCAAGATGGAGGCCTGCAATTTTCATATCGTTGTGCAAGACATCCAGCCATCTCTGCTGAGGTCGTCCACTTGGTCGCTGGCCCGTCACTTGGAGCTGCTGAGCCGCTTTCGCTATCGAGTGTTCTCCAGCTCGCAGAACGTGCCCATACCGTCGTAGGCGATTTTCGCGAAGTTTGTCCGAAATGGGCGCGACACCGAATCTTTCACGCACATCTTCATTCCGAACTCGGTCCAAGCGGGTCAATCCACCACTCCACCTGAGCATCTTCGTTTCCATCACGCCGAGCCGTCTTTCGGCTTCCTTGGTCATTGGATCACACTCTGTGCCATACAGTGCAACGGGCCTCACGACCGAGCGATAAATCTTTGACTTGAGCCTGTCGCAAACCTTTTTATCACAGAGCACTCCACTCGCGGTACGCCACTTTAACCAAGCAGCATTGATGCGTGCGTCGACTTTAGCCGTCAGCGTCCCATCATCGCAAAGCGTTGATCCAAGATATCGAGATGTATGCGCTTTTGGCAAGACTGTGTTGTCGACTTGGATCGGATCGTCACAACTCGCATTTGTCATATTTTCGGTTTTCTTTTTTTTTTTTTTTTTTCGTTGAGTCGTAAGCCAAATGCTGCCAGTCTGTCGTGCCAAGCTTGAACTTGTGCTTGGAGATTTCCTTTGCTGTCTAAGGCGAGCATCACGTCGTCAGCATGCAACAGTGTCCAGGGTGCTGAACTCTGCAAATCTCGTGTGATGACATCCATGACGATGATAAAGAGCAGAGGGAAGAGAGCGGAGCCTTGATGAACTCCAACAGCGATTCGAAAAGGGTCTTGATGTTCCTGCCGCGGATCGTATGCAACATGACGTGTCCACGTACAAAAGCTTCACCCAATCGATCAATTTTTCGGGGAAATTTCGGCTACGCAGAGCATACCATATTAGTTCGTGAGGGACTCTGTCGAACGCTTTCTCAAGATCAAAAAAGGCGAGGTGAACAGCTTCTCCTTTTTAACGATGCTTTTCCACAAGAAGTCGGGTCGCATGGATAGCGTCGACGGTGCCGCAGCTCCTGAGAAAACCACATTGGTTTACGCCCAGCTCAACGACATCACGTATGCTTCTATCCAGAATCCTCTCGAAAATCTTCATTGTATGGCTAAGAAGTCGTATGGGCCGGTAGTTGCAACAGCCAACAGGACTCCCTTTCTTCTTGAAAATCGGGACTGTGGTGCTTGACTTCCAGTCTGAGGGAACCTTGCGCTCACTCACAATGCGGTTGAATAACAATGCAAGCCAGGCAGTTCGGTTCCAACTTTGACTCTTCCATAACTCGGCGGCAATATCATCAGGTCCGGTAGCTTTTCCATCCTTCATCGCTTTTAAAGCCTCTGCTACTTCTCTCGCTGTGATGTTTGACACCGCCCCATAAACGGGAAGAGCATGAGGTAACGGGGGATGCGGGAACTCTTCTGTCGAAACCGCTTCGAAGTACTGCAGCCACCTTTCCTTCGCCTGCTCAGCATTCGATATCAGCCGACCATGTCTATCGTTTATCCCAACAAACTTCTCTATATCCTCCGTTTTTCGGTTTCGTGACCTGGCGAGCCAGTAGAGATCGCGCTCGCCCTCTCTCGTGTCAAGCTTGCAATATAAAGCATCGTATTGTTGACCTCTCGTTCTCGCTACTGCCTCCTTAGCCGCACTGTTCGGCTCCATCTTTCTATCTATCTCCTAGTTTTTTCTGTTTCTTCATTACTAACAAAGCGTTCTAATTGACTGTGCGTTTGATTCACGTGTCTTCGTCAACTAACTACGTATTTTCAAACTTTTTAATCCAAATCCTTATTTTAAGGTTGATATTTCTTCGCACAGGCAATTAGAACATTTAGTAATGATGGGGAAACAGAGAAACTAGGAGCTAGATAGAAATGTGGAAGGAGAAAACAGAAGAAGGATGAAGAAGAGGAAAATGTGTTGCAGCCGGTCAGCTGTGCGGCCGGCAATCGATCTATGCCCTTCCATCGGGCGCCCACCTCGTTGTGCTGCGCGCCCACCATTGTCGGCGGCAGTGGTTGTGCATCGGTCCCTGCTGTGGATAGATTCACTACACCACTCTCCACTCGGCTATCCTACTTTCGTGACTCTTGCTTTGCAAAAAAAGTGAGGTCTAACGTTTTGCAAGATTTAAGTACCGTGTGTCTGGTGTATGAGTGGATTTTCAGAGAATGAAATTCGCAACGCAACCAGAATGAATGACGCTCTTCCCAACTAGCAAGTGTTTCTGCCATGTCTGGTCAGGCCAAAGCTCAGGCACCTAGTTTTGTATCTAACCATTTATTAGTGTGTGTTTGTCCATGCATTGAAAGTGGCCTGTTCTTCTCTGAAAACATATTTATGCCTTTAATACCTCTCGTCGTCTTCGCATTTGCCAATCACTTCATCGCATCCACTCTTTTTTTACGCCCCATTCCCTAGCTTTCAATCATAACTTATTTACAATTCAATACACTATTATTCTGGATACACGCCCAGAACCCATATGTCTTATATTCAACTGCAGGAGACCCTTACTATAACTCTTACCTTTGAGAAAACTTAGTTACGGCAAGGTTCCATGTTAATTGGACGGCATTATCAAATTCTTCGCAAAAAAAAAGATTTTTAAACAGTGTACCTATCCCCGGTCACAGTGTTCACTTCCGGTGAAGCTCAGACCTCCCTCCCTCCACCCTTGCGCGGCTAAGACCCCCCGGTGTGGATATCCACACCCCGCGACGAACCTTGGTTCAGCATTCTTTTTGAAACGGTGATGATTCAGGTAACAAAACTATACGTTAGTAACATACAACCGGATGCAAGTGTCCAAGGCATCGCCTTCTTGCGCACTTCGGAACATGCTTAGAAGGATGAAGTCCTAAGTCATATGCACACATACTGGCCTATCACGATTACCCTAAAGTGTGCCCAAATGAGAATGGCGGCCCACGCGGCCGGCGTGCTTGGCAGGCGGCCGTCGCATAAGCCGCCCTTGGACGAGTGTTGGATTTTAACGACGGCCGTCCCCTCTCCCACCGTCTGCAGAGCTGATTGATCGGCGCAGTGCTCGCTGCCAGCCGGTGCCGGCCCCGTTAGTAGTCGATGGCGGTGGGGACTTTTCGAACACTCGTCCGAGAGCGGCGAGCGCCTGCCAAGCACGCCGGCCGCAGGGGCCGCCATTCTCATTCGGACGCACCTTACGTCCCACCACGCTTACCATCTTGCTGCGAGCTGCAGCAGGGGCAGTTGCAGCCAAAGTGTTTTCAGTATTTTTTGGATTGGACCCCAACCAATCACAATCACCTCAAATCGCAAGCTTCGAATCTCAATCTTAGGAACGGCAACTATGTTACTGATCTCCCTGCCTCACTTTAGAACAAATCTTATAAAAGAAAGTGCCTAGAAACTCACCAGACCACTTTCCTTCGTAAATTGTATTATATTGGTGTCACTGCACTTATCTTGACACTTGCATATTAGATATCCATCACCCATCTTACATTTTTCTTTGGTCTGTTTCTGAATGGAACAACTTTTATACTGTTCACTGCTTTTATTCAAAGCAAAGTCCACTATTAAAATGGCCTTGAAATTATTATCGGAATTGCAACAGCAATGTCAAAAAACGGCTGAGAAGAGTCCCAAATATCAGCTCTCCACGGTTTTAAACTTCGATGCCCCGAGAAAAAGAACAATACTCAAGTCAGGTGAATCTTTTCAAGTCAAGGATTATGGGGAACAATTATGATAAATTGATCGGCGGTTGTTTTCTGAAGTTGCTCTTCAGTTGGTTGCTTTGATTGGTGGTGATGGAGGGGAGTGGGTGGTGCTCGCGATCTTCATTGATGTTTAAAGGCACAGGACACCCATATATTCACTTCTTAGGGTTCACCATTGTTTTTGAGATGGTCACGTTCTGATCACAATGACATCCGTGAAATCGTTCAAGACCTCTCATGAACGGATACATGGCTGCTTGAAAATGCCTATATTTCAAGGGCGAAAATTTGGTGGACGAGTTGTCTCAGGCCTGCATTTTTCTTCATTCGCGGTCTCTGCATGAGGGCGACACAGGATGAGCAGGCGGTTCGGCAATGGAGTGAAGAACGAAGACGCGATTGAAATTCACCCATTCATCAGGCCGCTAATGAGTTCGAAATTCAAGAAAGGGCTGTGGCCCGTGGTGGTGGGCGGAGGTCGGGCCTGTGGTGTGTTGTCGCTTTTATCTCGCTTATATGGAGCGATTTAGATCTCGCATTTGGCACGTGTTATACAGGAGGGGTCTTCTACGCAATTACAACAAAACCTCAAAATTCATACTTTTAGGCCGCCGTCATAGTCGTTGGATCTACCGAGTCCCACCGGTTCGATACGGACCGAATTCGTGGGGAACGGGTGCAAAAAATCAACCCACTGAGTCCGACTGCGACCGTCTGATGCCCACCGCAATCCCCCCGGTCGATACTGATATTTCTCATGCTTACAAGGGCGGGGCCAATGCACCGACTGAGTGCGGCTGGGTCCCACCCGGTCGATATTGGTGTTTTTCACGTGATTTGGGTGCATTTTTTTCGGCCGACTGCGACCTGCCGAGTCCCGCCGCATCTCGACTCTCGTCGTCTACGCTCTGCCCCACCTGCTGCTGATACGGAAAATCAGATTCAGACATGTTGAAAACAAGAAAAATCAGCCACCAAACACGTTCCGATTCACAGCTGAGGTGATAATCGTCACTATCAATTGCGTGTTTCGCAGAGGAGCCGGTTGGTGCTGGGGGCAACCGGACTCAGTGGGACTCAGCAGGTTTTTCCACCCCGGACTCATTCGGACTCAGTCGGACTCAGCAGGTTTTTCGACGAAGTCTGACCGGGGCCTTAAAGGCACAGTACAAGCTCAGAGGCGAAATCTGATTTTTCCACTTAATTGTGAAGTAGACCCACCCCCAAATAACACCTGCCAAGTGCGAGCTCTCGAATCCTCCGAATAAGTGAGGTATACACAGGAGGGAGCCACCCTGGGGCGCCCATATCAGGAAGCCACTTTGGCACGCCCATTTTACGATCTTTCGAACGTAACGGTGGCGAGATGAGCGATGGTTTCCAATCAACAGCCCCGTTCTTCCCTTCATTCCCAGCCTCTCTCTTTATTTAGGTCGGCTCACATGCATTAGTTGCAAATGACGTTGAAATCAGCGTCGGACCGCTTTCAAGATAGGCAGAAAAACAGAAAAGCCATTTAATGGATGGAGTCTGCCTTTAAAGGCAGTGTTTACGATGAAAAAGTAGCCTGTTTGTTGGCAAAAACGTAAGCTTTGGGTCCCTCTAAGAAGAGTAAGAACGGAAGTTCGATGAAAAGCGGCCAGGAAGTGTGTGAAAATCTAGCGGTCCAGCTAACCGACCTGGTCACCCCGCCCCCATCCTATAACAGTTGTCCTGCAAACGTTTCACCAAAGAACATGCACCGAATTTTTGAATATGCTTTAACGCGAAAGTTCTTACATCCCAGCATGTACAATGGCCCATCTTATTTTAAAGAGTTTTCAATACAAGAAGCATAAAATAATATCGCTTACCTAAGAAACAATTTCCAGCGTCAGGCTTGACGCTTTTCCTGCAACCTCCCGAAACACCAACAGGCGAAATTAAATTTTTTAAAGATTTTCTTGAACAGTTTTTCTCAAGTATTTGAGTGTTCTGTGGGGACTTTAGCCTACTTACCTCTACTTAGTGAACTTACCTACTCAAACACATCGACAAGTATAAAAAGTATAATTCGGTTCTTCAGGATAAACTTTGAATTTAAAGTGATATTATTGGCAAATGACAATGTTTTTTGACCCAGCGATCGGGACAGCATAGCTGTAGGTCCAGTAGCCAAATGGCATAGGTCTCGAAGGAGTCACGATCCCTCCCCTGCTGAGGACTTTGACGAAACAATAAATTACGATTCCCGTATAGCATAATTCAATAATGTAACTTTCAAACAAGCCGAACTTTCTTGAAAGTTCTATTTCTATTACGGTTCTTTCGTCTATAATAATAATATTCTCAGTTAAATTTTTATTACGACTCGAAACGCCATTTGTTCCTCGAAATTTCTGTAACATTTTAATGCTTCTTTATTTACTAGCTACTCTTTAAAAACTTCCCCCCTCCCCCGAAAAAAATTTACGATCACCCAATTCTTCAATTTCTCCTGAAAACTGTTACGCCTCCCAACACCATCCGATGGCAAACTATCCTGTCCTTCTCGATCCTGAGTAAAAGATTTGTTCAATGTTCAACTTTTTCTAGCGGTTGTTACAAACTTTGTTTAAGGTAAGGAAACGAGGGCATGCAAATGCCCCAGCGAAGCGCATCCGGCCCGTGCCCATGTATGTAGGTAGTAGTAAACGTGCTCTGGTTGAATTGCAACGCGACGCAATGCCACTGCGACACCTTCGGTTTCAGCGGTCTGGGCCAAGCGGTAATCTTCACGGCCTACTATGTATGACACCTATGGAAGAGGTTTTCTCCAATTTCGCTGGTTGTCAATAGGGAGTGTTAGCCGGATGAGTGGCCCCATGGAAGCTTATCACCGCAACTAAAGAGTCTCAGCGGAGTTGTGTGCCAGTCAGGGGTGTGCGTAAATAAAATTTCAAGTATCTTAAATCGTAAAACACAATTACGGCGAAACAACCGTAAATCGTAATACGTAAACCGTAAATTGTAAATAGCAAGTCACATCAATACCCGCTAAAAACTATGGTTGGTATAATGGTTGAACAGGACTTTGAATACCTTCTACCGAAAAGTGATGACTCACTTTCTTGACTTAATCGGTTGACTTTTGCCTGACGCGTTCATTCCGCACCTTCACCGAGGTGTGCCCTCCTAGTAGTCGGCCATGTACATTTGTCACGGTCCTCAGCACAACAAAATTCATTCATTGGTCGCTATTCGACTTCCTGCGAGTAAAACATCACGCCTGAATTGCCTTTCATGATCCTCGTTCACCACATCCGTTCGAAGCATTCGTCAACGACCAGGCGGCCACTTCCAGACAGGACTCGGAAGCATCTTTAGAGTGTGTTGAACAAGATTACCTGGCGGTCTTCTTAAAATATGATCAAACAAACGACGACGAACATCCGTTGCAGCTTCGGATAGCGTTGGAAGATGTTGGCACCCCCTCGTGTCGAGCGTTGATGTAAGGCGTCGATTTCGTTGTAGATACCTTTGTTGTGGCACATCCGCGGCCAGAAGTATCCAAGCAAACGTCTAAACAGCTTTCTATACTTGCAATCCAACTTTTCCATGTGCATCTTCAGTGCTGCCCACGTCTCCGAACAGTACATTATGATAGGGCGAATAGCGGATAACTAGACGCGCAACTCTTCAACGCAACTTAAAGGCAGTGTTCACGATAAGAGTTGTTTTCCTGCTTTCTCGCCTACCTTGAAGACGGTCCCATGCTGATTCCAATGATGTTTTTGGACTCGTACAAGATCTTCTAGGAACGGAGTTATGGTCCCTCAAATATTGAGCTAAGAAAGCATGGTGGACGAGTAGTCCGACCGTACTGTCCGATATCTCGTAATTGTACTTATTTTGACGATTTTAAGAGTAGATTGATTGCACTCGAAACTTCTTTGACCAATGAAAATGAATATCCTAATAGGATGGTGTACGACAGTATTCTTAGGCGTATAAACAAAAATAACTTCATTGTATATAAATAAGACCTTTTTTCTAGAATTAATCATCTTCTAAAGCTATTAAGAAGAATTTTACTATGATAGTTCGACTTATGCAATTTCTGACTCATTCATTTACTGCTTCGGTTGTGCATGTTTGTGGTTCGTGTAGCGTTGGTTGCATGTGTGTCCATCGCTGATAACGATTATTGATGTTCTTGCTGTCTTCCCTTACTAGTTTTTGCATGCTAATCTGCTCCATTCGAACGAACCTTTGATAAAATACGCAGCCAATTGATGCTGTATCGAACCTTTTAATTTCTGATTCTATTTACACGTCCCATGTTTTCCTTTTTTATCTCCTTATTCCTTGATCCTTACTCCTTCTTCATTAATCCTTATACTTTAACTTCTTAGCTTCACATTATTGCTAATTCTAACGTATAAATTCTTTTCGAATTTTACTCGTAACACATCCTAATCTCTCGTGATTCATGAATGTAGGTATGGAGCTTCGGAAAGGATGGCTCATCTTCGTTGGTCGCGCGCGGCCGCGACGCGGCGTTGGCTTCGTAGCGTGCCTAGTGGCCTCTCTCGCACTCCACCACTCTTCATAGAGGTTGTTGAGGCCCAGACAAACATACCGATTCACTGCAGACTACACATTTTCGATTATTTTCCCCTCAGGAAACATGTTAGTGCGGAAAGTAGCCCCATTATGAAGATTCTGTTGCTTTCGACCACAGTTTCGATACTACTGCTTTCTCGAATAGACAGATTACCGCTTGAAACCAGATCACTCTCTAGACGGAAAGGGATGAAGTTGAGTCTTTGTTAATCAAGGCAGATATCAGAATTCCTGAAAATACGGCGGGTACCAGTTCTCATAGAATCCACACTGGATAATCTTAGAATTTTTCATTTTTATTGAATTATACGAACATTTTCTATTTTCTGCCCATTTTCGGTGTTTTTTCTGTCTTCTGTTAAAATGGGTTTCCTGTTTTCTGATTGGAAAAGTCGCAAATTTGTGATGCCGAGTGACCTCTTGAAGATTTGTTTCTTCAATCGATGAAGAACTGTTTACAATGAAAGAAGAATATATGTTATGGAAAGGTGCTGACTACTCATACGATCTGAGGAACGAAATCCATAGGTATTAAGAAAGTTCATGTAAGGAGTCATGAAGTGTAGGAATTAAGCTCACAAAAATTTAGCACCAGGGCAATGTGTTGGGCAATAAACCCTTCCTTATATATAGTACAACAGGTTATAGTACAGGTTTAACTACCCAGGTTTGAGGTGTGACCGTAGTCGCAAGAGAGGTATCTCAAGATTGGCCACGCCGAGCGGTTGGTTCTCCTGCTCCGTCCTACGTTCCACTCCTCAATCTCAATATTCTGACGTCGTTGGCCGATTTATCGTGCTGGTTGGCCTCCGGATACTGCTGTGCTCATAGTGGCAAGTGGGTTCAAATAACGTCTTAATTTGCCACTAGGAAAGGTAATCCTTTTCCTCCACATCGATTAGTGTCGCCTTCCCGCGCTGTGAATCGAACTGTGTGGTGATCTGTTGATCTTTCACGTACGTCATGCCGGGAACTCAAGCTACAACGCCTGTTGGAATGGCTAAGGGAAAGAAGACTCGTATGGAAATACCAGAAAGTCCAGAATCGCCGCTATCTGATGGTCTTCAGGCTATGATTGCGGAAATCGCCAGGTCGCCTCGTGTCACGGACTGTGTCAGAAAGGTCATCACAGCAATGGCTGACGAGCTAGGTCATTTTAAACTTGAGAATGTTAGCTTGAAGAAAGAGTTTGCTGATTTGCGTAGTAATTTGCCACCATTGCCGTGTATGGATAATAATAACTCTGTAGCTTCTCATCCTGTAACTAATCTCGATCCTCCTAAACAGTCTTTGCCTTATCAGGAAGTAGAAAGGTTGCGGTCTGTTGTTATTAGCGGCATCCCTGAGAGTATTTCCCGTAGTTCTAGGGAGCGTGTGTCGCATGACTTTAATAATGTGCTTAATATACTGGATTTCATGGCAATTGAATGTTACCCTACAGCAGTTTATCGTCCAGGAAAACCCCTGCAGGGCAGAGATAGGCTGCTGAAGGTGGTTTTACCTGCCAGTGTTTTTCAACGGATGGCTGTTAGCCAGGCGGCACGCCTTCGCTACTACTCTGGGAGGAGGATTTACCTGAGGGAATCTTTCCCTCCCGAAGAGCTGGAGCGAAGGAGGCTGCTGCGGAAACCTCGGAACACGGCTTCTGGGGCAGGCTCTGTTGCTCCGCCAGCAGGTCCACCTCCTGCTAAGGGTCGTAGTAGTACTTCTCCGTCAGCACCTTCTGGCAATCAGGGAAACTGAGAGCCAATCCTCGGTATTTTCATAGTACATTGAAGTGTTTCTATAACAATGTGAGGTCAATTGCGAAAAACTCGGTTTACATAAGCTATGTGCTGGGAAACAACTATGATATTTATGCATTTATCCAGACTTGGCTGAAACCTAGTCATTCTATGCCATCTTTAATAGGTAGTCTGACCGCTGAGTACGATATACTGCGTTGTGATCGACCCAAAAAACGTGGAGGTGGTGTGATACTACTTGTCCACCAAAGGTTATCTGCTAATACTATACTTTCCGATTCTGTAGAGAATGCGTATGAAGTACTTGCAGCCGATATTCTCTACGAATGCTACAGTTTCAGATTTATTTTGGTATGTAGGACTCCTAATTGTCTTGTTCATTCCACTGAACAACTTGTCAAATTACTCAGTGACTTGACTGCCTGTGAAAAAGATACGGTGATTGTCGGTGACTTCAACATGCCAGAAGTAGATTTTCTTCACAGGAGTGACACTGACGCTGCTCATTTGTCTCCTTTGGAGTAGCTAGTCTTCTGTCATGACCTTGTGCAGCATGTGCATGAACCCACAAGGGGTAATAATATACTCGACCCAGTGTTCTCTAGTAGTCTCGCGTTTGTTACTGATACTAAAGTGCTGCCTCCTACTGGCCAGAGCGATCATTACAGTATATCTTTCGATATACAGTGTTGCCAAAGTCAGGCTGCTCCAATCTTCCGCAGGGTGTTTTCGGGTTGTGATTTTATAGCAGTCTGCAATTATCTAGCTCATTTGCGCAGAATTGATCTTTCGAATCTCAGTCGAAGGTAAATGACAAATACGAGCTATTCCTGTCAATTACTGATGCCGCTATTGAAACACATGCTCCCTTCAAAATGGTCTCATTTGTGAAGGCAACCCGCCTACCTGGGTACTTACAAAAAATGTTCGAGCACCGAGACTGTTTGTTTCATGAAGCTAGAAGGACCAACAACTGGGGAACATATAAGGAGTTTGCCACAAAATTCGCTGCTCCTAAATATAATTGTAATGTTGAGAAAAAGGTTATCGAAACTGGTGATAATCAGGGGTTTTACAGATATTAGAATAATAAAATTCAGCAAAAACGGCACATCGGTTGTTTGAGAAGTAGGAATGTTTTAGCGACAACTCCTATCGACAAGGCTAATATGCTTGCCGACCAGTTCTCTGCTGCATTTCAAAAAGACAATGGGTTCATTGATGAATCATTCTCTCCTGACTGTAAGCCAATGCTGGATTTCCCGTGGTTCGATCCTAGAAAGGTTCATGACTTGATAACCAAATGGCCCAAGTCTTTCTCCGTTACCCCCGGTCAAATCCCGCTTTTCTTTATTAAGGAAGTGGCATGTGTTATTGGAGGGCCTTTATCTTATTCAATCAGTCACTTATGTATGGTGAAGTGCCAAGAAGGTGGAAGCACTCGTTTGTGACCCTTGTTTTGAAAAAGGAGCCTGCTTCCAATCCTGAACACTATCGGCCAGTTAGCAACACATCCATTTTTTGCAGAGTTTTCGAAAAAGTTTTGAGGCAACATATAGTCATGCATCTTGCCTCTCAGAACATTACCCAAGGAATCAGCATGGATTCGTTCCGGGGCGATCGGTCGAGACTAATCTTTTGGAATGTTAGGATGACTGGTCAGCAGCTATTGACAGGAAGAGCGTTAGCGACGTCGTTTACTTTGACTTTGCAAAAGCATTCGACCGAGTGTCTCATGCAAAGCTTCTTTTCAAACTGAACAAAATCAAGATTCATCCTGTTCTTTTGAAGTGGATTACTGAGTATCTAACCGACAGAAGCTTCCAGGTCAGAATTGGAGGGGTTTATTCTGAGATAAAATGCGCTGAAAGTGGGGTACCTCAAGGTGGCGTCGTGTCTCCCATTTTGTTCAACATTTTCACCGCAGACTTGCCTTCAGTCCTCGAAACTTTCGGAGTAAACTGTAAAATGTATGCTGACGACATCAAAATCAATAGGACCATATCTACGTCAGATGACTCAAAAGCCCTCCAGCTCGCTGTAGATGAGATATGGAAGTGGGCAGGGTCATGGCAGTTACCACTAGCCCCGCAGAAGACCATTTTCATGCGAGAAGGAACGGAGGAATCCATTCCGGAAACCTCATACTTAGTAGGTGCAACTGATATACCTCGTGTGGAGTTTGTTCGGGATCTAGGCTTCCACTACAGTGATAAACTTGAATTCTCCAAACATATTCAAAGTCGTTGTAAATAGGCGCTTTCTAGAACATTCCAGCTTTTCAAAGGATTATCCGTTAAAAACAAAAACATTCTTCTCAGAGCTTACAAGACTTACATTCGACCAATTTTAGAATCAGGTACTACTGTGTTCTACCCGAGAAAAGTAAGGGAAATACAGGCGATTGAGAAGGTTCAGAATAACTTTACGCGAAAACTACTAGTTAGAGTGGATGGTTTCTTGTATTCCAAAATACCTAGAGCTGGAATCAGGAATAAATACCTAGGTCTTCCGTCACTTGAGGCGCGACGTCAAGTATCGCACTTGTGCATGGTCTATAAAATGTTGCACTACTCGGGTATCTTTGGAAATCATAACTTTTTCAAATTACGTCATTCCCATGCAAGAGGAGGAGGAACTAAACTTGTTTGCGGCGAAGCTTCTTCGCGTTCAGAGCGGGTAGTGCGTACCTTAAAATGACTAAGAGTATCACTCCACCGCTATCTCCGAGTCGATTCAAACGCCATGTGGTAAACTTGATACAAAAAACCGAATCCAGCGATCATACCGTGTGATTGACCTAACTGCGTATTTAATTCTAGAGCTTAGCTTTATTTGTTTTCTGAAAATGGTTGTATAGTGGTTTGCATAATTAGTGTTTGTTTTTTTTTCTCTCAAGTTTGCCTTACGCATTCGTAATAAACTTATACTTATACTTATAACTGCTGCCAACTGTGGCCCATTTGAATATTGCTTGATCCACAGCTCTTCATTCTTGTGGAGTTATTCCTGCGTAACTAGTTGATATTACTGCATCACATACTAGTAGGATTGCTAAGACTAAAATATGCTTCCAGTAGTGGTTCAGTGTGTTTGTCTGGGGCCTCAACAACCTCGATGAAGAATGGTGTGGCGTGAGAGAGGCCAGCAGGCGCGCTGCAACGCTAACGCCGCGTCGCGGCCGCGCGCGGCGAACGGAGATGAGCCATCCTCCCCGAAGCTCCGTACCTACATTCGTGATTCATTTGTTTTGCCTAGCTACATTTTTTAATCTTTCTTAATTCTCTGCTTTAGTTAGGTCTATCGTTGTATATTATATTTATTTAACCTCTTATTTATCAACATTCTCTTTTTTTATAGTCTAACACACTTATAAGTAGTCGGACTCACTATTAGGTGAAGCTACCCTCCTTACTGCAGAGTTCCGGGGTAGTTCCACTTACATTTTGAAATATCTTAACATTTCTTTTAACTCACTAACATTATTTATATGTAGGTCGTTTACACTGGTCTAAGGGTGGGAACGAAACCAATGTAAACTCGTTGCTCTCAACTTCTAGATACCCTGATTGATTTTATAACAAGATCGACTTACTAGTTTTTGGAAAAAAAAATTATTTTACTTATTGTAACTTCCGTCTTTTGCAGCCGATGTATGCGAGCTGCCCTGAGTAAAGAGAGAAGTTGGGAATAAATAGAAGAACGGGGCTATCGATCGGAATCGATCGCTCACCTCACAATCTCGAGCATTTTATTTGTTCACGTCGGTGTTCGTGGAAAGTGCATCTGGGGTGACGGGTGTCCAACTTTGGGGCCGTAGGGTACCGTTCCGAGCTCATTTTTCTTAGTTTTTTCAACGTTGGGATTGCGCTAGGCCCCGCAGCTGCCGATCTCCACCAAAAAAATCAGACATGGTTTTTATCGTACACACTGCCTTTGAAGGCAGTGTTCACGACAAAAGTGGTTTTTCTGTCTTTCCGACTATCTTGAAACGGTTCAATGCTGATTTCAATGATGTCCCTGGAATCGTACAAGACCCCCTGCAAACGGAGTTATGGCTCCTCGAAATTCAACAAGGGAAGCATTGTGGACGAGTTGTCCGAGGAGTGTAACTCCCGTTTTTTTGCAGCCGATGTGTGCGAGCTGATCTGAGTAAAAAGAGAATTTGATAATGAAGGGAAGAACAGGGCTTTTGGTCGGCAACCATCGAGCATCTAACCACGAATTCAGGGCAACTGTTATAGGACGTGGGCGGAGAGGTCCAATGTGTTGGCTGGCCCACAAGATTTTCACCCACTTACTGGTCGTTTTTCGTCGCACTTCCGTTCTTAATCTTCTTAGACGGACCCAGAGCTTACGTTTGAGCCAAAACAAACGTGCAACTTATTCTTCGTGAGCACTGCCTTTAAAGGCACAGTCCAGCCTCAGAATCGTTTTTCCGTTTTTCTGAATATCTTGAAAACGGTCCCACGCTGATTCCAATGATGTCTTTGGAATCGTACAAGACCTCCTACTCAGGATGAAAATTTACGACTAAATTTTTTTAGATTACGACAAAAATTTAGTAAATTACCAGAGAATTTTACCAGATTTGGGCAAAGATTAGTCGAAAATTTCACGTAAATCTCTAAAATTTATTCGAAATCTACTAAATTTTACTAGTATTTTACTCGTATTTTCACTAAAATTTACCAGTGTTTTACTAGTCTTCTTTTACTAAAATTTACTGGTAAATTACTCGTTTTTTACGAAGAACTATTTATTACGATTTCGAACACTTTTCAATACACTCATTGTATTGCAAATAACGATACAACACTTTAAATAATTATATTTCATCACAATTTAAAAAAGAATACAACAGTCACAATTGCACCTTTAACAGAAACATTAATTTACAATCTCCATCTCACCAATGAAAGGATTCACAGACAGAAAAAAAAACAAATCCTGCTTACGGAGACACACTGTTCCAAAATACTTGCGAAAACCAGGAAAACACCTACTCAGGCACTCGCGGCTCTTCAAACAGAATTTCGATTGCTGCAAGTGCAGCTTTATTATCTACACAGTTAATTTGTAGATCAAATATGATATATTCATCGATTCTTTTACACCAAGTCCTAAAATGTTTTTCATAGTTGTTTGATACTCTTCTTCTCGCATCAATTATCTGGCTAGGTTTTGCCACTAATGGCTTCTTCCTACCTTCAAAAATGCAATGACATTTGTACGTAGGCCCAAAATGATCGCCAGCAAGGGGGTTGAGAGCGGCGAATGTCGTATGTCTTACAGAGTGTTATAGGCAATACATGCGACAACGATGGTCATGTAGGATCTGCTCTGAAGACCAGTGGCATTCAAGGATGAGAATTGCCATGGTAATTCTCAAGATCTCGATCTGAGAGGAGCTGGTAGGGTAAGCTTGGTATCAAAGGATCCATCTTATCAAATCACAGAGCTCCTCCTCTGCGATTGTTTCAGGAGGCGCATTTTTACAGCTATGCTTCGTTGTTCGATGTTTCGCACATCCGTGAGCGGCGTGCGCGAACGAGCGCTGGGGTTGGGTTGGGTAAACGGTGTCAGCAAACCCGGGTTAGGACGGTTGGTGGGGGTACGCATGATACGGCAAGCATGAACGCGCAGAAGGGTTGAGTTTGCGAGATCACTCTAACTACGCGAGCAGGTTATCAATATGGGGATTCTTTTTAGCGTTTCTACTCAAATATTTCCTTCCTCTTCATTTTTTTGTGCATTGCACATTTTTCTTTCCCTTCAAAGCTTGCTCACATTCAACACGTTTTCGCGTCCTTTCCTCCATTTTCAATCCCAAATCAGTCTTGCAAGCTTTGTATTTTTGAATTTACAATAACGACATATCGACTTTTTGTGTGCTGTAGAACAAGAGATTCTATTTTGATTGTTATTCGAAATCCTATTTACGTTGATCCTTTGATTGTCACAAGTGAAGGAAGCTTTGGTTTAGTAAAACAGAATTGTCAATATAAAAACCCCATGGAAATCAGAGAGATCGCAGCTGGGGTTAGCCGAGAAAGCAGGTTCGGCTCCGACAGGCACCGAAGCGGCACTATGGCGGAGTCGCAGGGGCAATGATGTGACGGTCCCACGATAGAGCCGATGCTGCTCCGCGATAAGGCCGCTGCGGCCCCGCGATAGTGCCGCTGCCGTCCCACTATCGGTGGCTGCGCTATAGCAAAAATAGGACTGACTGCAAGTAATTCATATTAAATGAGTTATAATAACAACTGGGTGGGCGTACGAACACACGAATACACACCTGCGGTACTTACGTCCTCTGTCTGATTAAATGAGTTATAATAACAACTGGGTGGGCGTACGAACACACGAATACACACCTGCGGTACTTACGTCCTCTGTCTGATAGGGGCAGAGGGTATCCCGTTATCGCGACCTGGGAAATACGGGATGCACCTCAAGCTTGGGCTATTGAATTGGCAACAATCTCGTTCTACCACACAGAACAGTGCATCGTAGTCGACGCGGGTTCACTGATGCAACTTCGTGGAGTCCGTGCGGTTTTAACACAGAAGTACCGCTCGCGGCGTAGTCGACCCTCAAGACACTGCAACAGAATCTTCACGGCACAGTAATCATTACGGAGCCGCTGTGGCACTACCGTGAACCTATGGCGGCTCAGTCGAGGGTCGCGATACTTTCCTGACACTGCCACCGCAAACTTTCTCAGAGTCCCTGCCCACGTGTGGCACAAATAATCCTGTGTTTCACAAACGCTTCCTGCTGTTTTAAGCTACACCAGAATCTGCGGAAACTTAAGAACAGAAACTAAGCACCACTTCGGAGTTGGGCTCTCTACTGCACTACATCCGACAAAGTAAATACTTTCCGTATGGTCATCCATCAGTCTTTGGGTCCTAGCAGATCAAATGATGGCAGTTCAGTGAGTTAACGAATGGAAGGTCGGAGAGGGGCTAAGAAACCGAGAAGCGTATACTCACGGCCATAAAGGTACGGTATACACAGATAATGAAACTCCGTTTTCTTCAGCAAACTATGAATGCCGATCCATGGTAGGCCCATTGTAGGCTGTAAATCTGATTTTCGTTCACTTTGGAGGGTTTTCTCAGCAGTGGAGGAGAAATGCCGAGCTGGACAAATTGCCAGTGCGTTCAGGGTCAAGCTCGCGGTGGTCCACGGACCACCGTGGGACCGAGGGAAGGTCGATATTTTTTTGAGATAACTTTAAATTTTTGGGTGGGGGTCGTTATTTTTTTGACTCATCTAAAATATTGTCTGTATCACTGAAAAATTGAATCTTGAGGTAAAATTATTCGGGTCCATGATTATTCACCATGGAGTGGTCAACATTATCGATGAAACAAGAGCAGTTACCAAATATAAAATAGAGTAAATCATCAAGCGTGTACTAGCTCAATATTATTTCGAGGTGCTTCGGGGTTTTCTAGCTAATTCCGATAGAAGTGAAGACTGTTTAATCGCTTCGGAACTTGTTGGGCCACGACTGCAAACTCTGTGTAGATCTGGCAATGGTAGCGTAAGTTTCGTACGATGTCATCGCATCCTGTATAGCGCAGTACTTTTGAAGTAAGGCGATTAAAGGCAGTGTTCACGATGAAAAAAGTTTTCGAAATTCCACTAGGATTGGGTAGTGGAGGGACACTCTGTAACGTTAACGTCGAAAGAACGCATGAAAACGAGCCAGGAAGAGCCTCAAAAGAGCCCCAAGTTGCAACTTCGAGCGCATTGAAAACCCCAAAAGCGCATCACACACGCCCACCGACGTGAACAAATGAATGTTCGAGATCGTGAGATGAGCGATGATTTTCAATCATTAGCCCCGTTCTTCCCTTCATTCTCAACTTCTCTCTTTACTCAGGTCAGCTCGCATAGATCGGCTGCAAAAGACGAAAGTTACAAGCCTCGGACAACTCGTCCACCATGTTTCCATAGCTCAATCTTTGAGGGACCATACCTGCGTTCACAGAAGGTTTTGTATGATTTCAGAGACACCATTGGAATCAGCATGGGGCCGTTTTCAATATAGGCGGTAAAACAGAAAAACGATTTTCATCGTGAACACTGCCTTTGAGTTCGTATTCGAATCTAGACGTACTGTGTACTGTATCTTGTTCGCGTCGTCTATATATTTGAGCCAACCTCTGGTATTGAACTTGACGCTTGTAGGTTTACACATTTTGAAGCTTTGGAAAATCGCTATTTCATATTGTATCATCTCCAGCAGTATGTGACCACCCGAAGGATGGGGAAGGTCCTTCTGCTTCCTGCGTTAGCCTCGTATCCTGGGAATATATACCTTCGAATCTGATTGGCATAGCTTGAGTAGAACTCTGTGATGCGGGTGCTAACCAAAGCAGCAGATGTCCCTTCGTTATACACTTTACCCAAGGCTCGATGGCTAAGAGCATCGAAGTCAAAGGTGATGTATTCGGTGTAATGATAAGCGTTGCCTTGCTCTCTGATGGAGTGTGATTCCTCATCTCTGTTTTTTTTCTGGCTTTATGTTTCGGGACTCCGAAACTGAGAGCGTTTCATGGCATTGCGACGTCGGTCCACTAAGGCCCATAAAGGTCCTAGCGTCATACCACAGCAGGTATTCAGAAATTGGGCCTTCAAAAGAGGTATAGTACTGATCGAGAAACTCTGTGCTCACACTTTCGTATCTTGAGCTCAAGGGATTCTTCATTTTCAAAATGTTATTGTCTCTCAATAATCTTTGAGCAACATTCGCCATTTTGCCGCCCTTGTCTCCCATCATGTGGTCGAAATACCTCCAGCGAGACACATTTTATACTACGAGACCTTCTTTTTATTGCAGTTCCTCTGAAAATATTGTCAGCTGGAATAGTGTAAGGTTCACGTGGTGAAGAACTGGAAATGTGCGCCCGTCCACGCAGCAGCCACACTCAGATAATAACACCGGCCGAGCGGGCGGAGAAGTAGGGCCGCCGGCTGAGCAGGCAGGCTTATTTTGGGGGCGGAGCGTCTTACCGGCTGAGCGGGCGGGCATGCGTTTTACCGGCTGAGGGGCATGGCTTTACCGGGTCAGCGGGCGGACATAAATCCACGGCGGAGCATGTCACCGGCTGATCGGGCAGACATAGCATTACCGGCTGAGGGGCATGGCTTCACGGGCTGAGCGGGCAGACATTAATCAATGGCGGAGCATACCACCGGCTGATCGGGCAGGCACTAAAGCGAACCAGGCTCATGTACGGCGCGGGCGAAATGGGCTTCGAGCTGATTCGAGTGATGGCATTCGAACGGGTGGTCATCCACACGATTTGAATCATTGACCCCTCACCCCTTACGGGTCGTTGTGATCGTGGGGACGAGACAGCAGGTCAGTTCATGATTTTTAAAGCAAGGTAAGGTCTGCCGCTTTGAAAATGGGACGCAAGCCTCGAACTTGCTGGGGAATAGGGAGAGCCTATTTGGGGCTTTATCTACTCTTGCAGATCGATATCATTTACGTGTTAAGCAACTAATACCGCCAGAGCGAACCTCCATTTACCGGCTGAGGGGGCAGTGAGTACGCGCTGAGGGGCAGCCATTTATCGGCTGAGGGGGCAGTGAAGGCGGTGTGAGGGGGCCACCACTTGCCGGCTGAGCGCTCCACCATTTGCCGGCTGAGGGGCCAGTGAATAGCGGGGCTCGCCCGGGTACAATGTATAGTCAGCCGGTATTGCCTGCCCCTTCAGCCTGCGTTACTGCCTGAGCAGCTCTTGCTTTGTTACTTTCAGTTGTATCTCCGTTCGCCAAGGCTTGAAGGCTCCCAATCAACATGGTTAGTTGCGTAGGATCTTTGCTGGCTCTTGCTGCACGCTGGCCGACCAGCGGACCCGATGTACCGCCCCCATTTTGAGGTACGATAAGTTCATCTGTTCCTGAGCGAGCCGATACGTGTAGTTGTTCTGAGCAGTTACGACGGAGTTCAGTGTATGTGCTGCGTAGACGCTGAGAAAAAAAATTGAAACAAAACATATTTAGATACCTGAAATTCCTTTTAATCGTGTTGGGTTCGCACCTGCTCTCATATTTCCATCGAGTGTTGTCTCGTCATCTACTCTGCGCTGAAGTCTTGCATGAATGCCGTTTATGTGCCCTGTTATCACAGATGCACCGTCGGCAGACAGGGCCATCCCCTTTCTTGTGGCAAACGCGAAGGGCTTGTGAGAAAGACCATTCTGCATGTCCGCCCATGAATCCTCCTCAATTAGAAAATTCCTGAATGCGTCGAAGATGTCTTCGGACTTTCGCTTTCTGTTTCTTCTAAAGAGAAGTGGAAAGTTACGGGTGTGTAGTAGGGTGAGATAAACCTTATCAGAAACACAATCAATTTGCGATCGGTGTCGGTAATGCCGTCGGTCAACAGAGAAAAGGGGAGGCTGTTTCCCATTGAATATTTGAGCAAATCAAACTTCATGTGCTGTGCAAATTCTTGACCATACGCTTGGCACATGTGGGATCGTAATGCGATTAAAGGCGGTGTCCACGATGAAAACCATGTCTGATTTTCTTATGGAGATCGGCAGCTGCGGGGCCTAGCGCAACCATAGCGTTGAAACAACTAAGACAAAGTAGCTAGGAACGGTTCCATGCGGCCCAAAAGTTGGACACCCGTCAGCTCGTCACACCCAGATGCACTTTCCACGCCCACCGACGTGAACAAATGAATGCTAGAGATTGTGAGATGAGCGATAGTTTCCGATCAATAGCCCCGATCTTCCCTTTATTCTGAACTTCTCTCTTTACTCAGGTCAGCTCGCATACATCGGCTGCAAAAGACGGAAAATACAAGCCTCGGACAACTCGTCTACCATGCTTCCCTAGCTCAGCTTTTGTGGGACCATAACTCCATTCCTAGAAGGTTTTGTACGATTCCAAAAACATCATTGGAATCAGCATGGGACCGTCTTCAATATAGGCGAGAAAGCAGAATAACGATTCTTATCGTGAACACTGCCTTTAAAGGCAGGGTTCTCGATAAAATCGGTTGTAAAGCTATGCTCATGGAATTGTAGATCTGGCCATCACAAAAGTGAAAATGAGTAAAAAATTGGAGGAAAAACGCTTAGGAACAGGTTATGGCTTGGTGTCCTCCCGCCCCCAAATATCGAGATTTTTGTAAAACCCTGTTTTGTTAACTTTCATTTTGTTTTTAAACTAATTTCTAAACAATTCTGGAGACTACTGATTACTTTAACAGCAAAATAAATGGCGGAGAAGCAAGCATTAATAAAAATCGCGTTAATTAGGGGACCGGTAATTAGCCGTTATACTTTGGTTTTGAGCGTCTTTCCCGCGAATTACCGGTTTTTTTCACTTATTTTCACTTTTGTGATGGCCAAATCTACATTCACATGAAGAGAGCTTGGAAGTCGTTTTTACCGCGAACCCTGCCTTTAAGCAGGCGTCGCATCAGACTTCATTGTCATCACAATAAAAGAGAATTGTTTAGCGAACGATAGAGCTTACTTGGCAGCGATACCAAATACGAGGTAGGATCGAAAGCTTGGTATGAATTCATCGTCCGTGCTAAGAAGATTTGCAGCATTCTGTGGTAAAACATAAGATTGACACGGTTTTCTGCGCGAACACCTCCTCACCCCTCGTGAAAATTATCTGGAGCTTTCAGAACTTCCGGCATTGCAAGTTCTATCTCAACCATCTCTGTTAGGCCCTAAAAAGTTGTCGCAAGCTTCCGCAATTGAGCTCTCATTGTGTGAATGTCCTCATACTGTTCCCACTCCCTTTTTTGCTTTCTTTGCATAAGGTCCGCAAATATACTCTGCATCAGGTCGAATCTCTTCATCCGTATTCTGGGGCAGACCGTGACCAGAAATTCGGAGTCGGTAGCGAAACTAAAACTGTAGCTGAATCATCTAGAGCTTTGCTCTGTTTGGTTCACATAACACCCCAAACCTTTGGGTGCTGAGGCTCTCAGAGGAGGAAAACATATTCCGAAAAATAACACATGAATGCCATTTCTCGATCCAAAACTTTAGGAAGATAGCACACAACATCTCCGTCATCATTTAATACCTTAGCACTCGAAGATTCAAGACAAGTTCAAAATCGTGCAAGCCGAAAGGAAGCGAGTCTGGAAATGGCCGAACGTCAGTTTCAGAAAAAAGTACCCATAACGAGGGAACCAATCGACTGGAAGTATTCCAAAAATAATTTCTAGATAGGTGAAAAAATACCTTTTTTCAAAAACTGAACTTCACCTACCCCCCTCCGGACATTGAAAAAATCGGTCCAAAAATCGAAAAAGGGTCGACTCGATACATGACCTAGTGAAAGAAAGGAAACTGTAGACAGATGTTAGAAAAAGTTAACGGCCGGAGATGAGCTTATGAAATGGATTTTGAGCCGAGTTATGGCCGGTCAAAAGTGCGGTGGTCCAGAAGCCCCACCGGACCACCGTGGTCAAAAACGGAGGGCGATGATTTTTCCGGTTTCTGATATGCTTTTCAGCTTTCCATCTGACTAAATTTTTTGAATATCGGCAGCGCGTGGAACGCTATTCATCCACTTTGGAATAGTGAGGCCCCAAAAATTGAAAAAACCTCCAAAGTGAAACGAGTCAGTAAAGTCTACCAATTTTTTCACCCTTCCTAGAGGGTCGCTTTTCAGACGAAAAAATGTCCCTCTCAGGGGGATGCGTTGTTCAAGACGACACAGACCACCGCTGTGCCTGACCTTGAGTGCGTTATGCCTGCTGGTTGATATGATCAACCCACTCGTTGATCACATCGAATCAATGATATCACTCAAATAATAACACCGGCTGAGCCGGCGGAGAAGTAGGCTCGCCGGTTGAGCGGGCATGCTTATTTTGGATGCGGAGCGTCTTACCGGCTGAGCGGGCGGGCATGCTTTTTACCGGCTGAAGGGCATGGCTTTACGGGGTCAGCGGGCGGACATAAATCCACGGCTTAGCATGTACCGGCTGATCGGGCAGACATAGCATTACCGGCTGAGGGGCATGGTATTACGGGGTCAGCGGGCAGGCATATGCATATCATTGGCCCAATACTCAAGAGCTATAGCAAACCAGGGTTATGTACGGCACGGGCGAAATGGACTTCGAGCTGATTCGGGTGATGGCATTTGAAAGTGCGGTCATCCACACAATTTGGATCATTGGCCCCTCATCTCCTTCGGTTCGTTGTGACCGTGGGGCGTGACAGCGCGTCAACTCATGAATTTTGAAGCAAGTCTTGCCGCTTCAGGGATGAAGCGCAAGCCTCGAACTTGCTGAGGATTAGGGAGGGCCTATAAGGGCTTTATCTGCTGCTGCAGATCGATATCATTCGCATGGTAAGCAACTAATACCGGGTGAGCGGACTTCCATTTACCGGCTGAGGGGGCAGTAAATACCGGGGCTTGCCTGGGTACAATGCTCAATCAGACGGTATTGCCTGCCCCCTCAGCCGGCGTTACTGCCTGAGCATACCGCACTGGCAACTCAGACATAATCGACGACCATCCCGTTGACGGTCCTGTTCGCGATGGAGTGCTCACACAGCCGGACCATCAACGATAGAGTGAACGGGCTGGTCGCCTCTCAGGGAACGGGATGGTCAGTCTTCCATGTAGCGCCATCACCAACGCTAAGGAAAACGGCTTGGTCGCCGCACGGGGGACGGGATGAATAGCCGTCCACGCAACGTCAGCGTCAACGCCAGAGCTAACGGGATGGCCGCCGCACGTGGATATCCCAATCGGGTTATCCCCTCTGGGGTCCCCACAGGGGGGGGTTGACCCGTCCGCCACGGTCCGCAGTGGGGTGTACCCCACCGTGGACCGTGGGAGGATGGCCCCACAGTTGGGTACCAACCCCCCCCCCGAACCGTGGGGAGCCCCCTCTCCTCGGCGACAAAATTTATCCTCCGGTATCCGGTGGATCTTCTGCGAAGTGACTTGAGGCCACCTCCCAGGTCCGGCTCCGAAGAGCCGTTTGAGGTACACTGTGAAATGAGAAGCCTTTTATATCAGCAACATTGTTAATACCTTTGTGTAAACATGTAAACGCCTCGTTTTTGGTTAACGCGGTCGTCAGAATCGAGACACGCCCACCGTTCCCCGTGCTTCACCACCAACTTACACTTCAAAGCACCCAATGAACCCAAACTTTAACGGGATGCTAAACGCAGTTTTACCTGAGAATATTTCCGGTTCGGCATCTCACGTTTACATTTCTCAGCGTCTATGTTATGCAAGTTAGGTTCTGGTTCATTTCGAGAGAGCTTCTGTTTTTGATTACTACAGCAAGAGGCGGTTGCTTTCCCGTCGTAACCTCCTTATCACCAGTTATATTTCTTCAAGGCCCACCGCTTCGTTGCTGGTGATAATCGAAATTGAGAGCCCACTAGATCTGCTCCAGAGTTTGTATTTGCAGAAAATTCGGAATTAGAATCCAAGGTGAACGCTTCGCTCACGCGTCCACACATTCACGCTTACATACTATTAGCAGAATACGTACAGTGAGATTGTGAACAGATTTCAACCCTTATCTTGTTATTAATTGGCCAGGCGGCGAAGCGGAAAACATACAAGTCAAAACCCCCGAATAAAGCTTAAGCGAACAACGGAAAATCGTCTCACCCCTAGTGCCTAGATGGCCGCGAGCATAGGCTGCGTCCTTTCAATGTTTTGACAAGTTTTGCCGGAAAAATAACGAAATTTTCGGCAAACGACAAACGGCAAAAAAGTCCCGCAAATGGGCGGCAAACGAAAAACGGCAATTGCCGATAAGAACGTAAAGGCCAACCAAACATTGCTCGACACGACGCGGTCGCGTCACATCTCTATAATTTTCTAAGATTTGACCCGAATTTTTTAATGCTTGACCGCCGGTTGTGCTCTTTTCCTACTTCCTAGTGCAGGCAGATCCTCAACTGCTGACCCCTGGAGAAGGACGGTTAGTGAATGAAGACGAACCGCTCTCCACTTCTTTCATACACTACCCCTCACCAATGAGCTATCATTAATTTTGTTTACGAGAGCCGTGACGCGACCGCGTCATGTCGAGCGATGTTCGGTTCGCTTTTACGTTCTTATCGATTGCCGCACATCCCTGATGCCCCCCAAATCGGCTCATTCGAGTTGGCTTCAAAATTTTCTAAACTTAGATTCTGATTTTGTTATATCTTGAGCACCGGTGGTGATGTTTTCCTCCTTTCTAACACGCGTAGAGCCTCAGCTGCTGACCCCTGCTGGATAAGAGCACCCCGACCAGGGATGAGCGGAATTCCGATTTCCGATGGTTTTTGGCCTTCCAATTTCCGATTTCCGAAAAAAAGCCTGAAAATGCGGAAGAAATCGGAAATATTCACGGGATAAAAATTTTTTACTCTCTCCCTGGCCAAATCCCCAGAGGGTTATTTTAGGCGCTGAATTCGGATTAGAGGTCCGTTTTCACCTTCCACAAAGCCAGAGTTAATTGTGTTTGCATGAAAACTTTCAGTAAAGAAGGATGAGTTCAAGTTTTTTGGTACGCGCAGTCACCAGGGGGGAGCGTTAAGAATTTCACTGAAAGTATTTCCGATTTCCGCATTCCCACTTCCGATGGTTTTTGGCGTTCCGATTTCCGAATTCCGATTTCTGAAATTGAGAAGGTCCTTCCGATTTCCGATTTCCAAAGTTCAGAAAAAAATTTCCGCTCATCCTTGACCCCGACAATAGTCGTAAAGTCGGATACTGGGAGAAGTCCAAAATTCGACTATATTCGGAAAGTCGGATATTATAAAGTGCGATATCCGACTACAGTTAAAAACCTCAAACTCGAAAAAGTGCAATATCCGATTACAGCCGAACAGTTGGATATTCAAAGAAAAAAGATTTTCATCACATTATCGCTCCAGCCGCGACGCGGCTGGAGAGGTTTGGTTTTGCTTAGACCTTGTGATCGCTTAGAAGTTTAGGAAATAGTTTATAGAATCTTTGAAACAAAATTTCTGAATATTCCCTTCTGGATATAAATGAAGAAGTCTAGAAGACACCTGCTGCGCCGTAGGTCGTGGGCCGTAGGCCGTCACGCTTTTCAGTCCTCACTGCTAATAGCCACAGCCAAAGGTCGCAGGCAATCAACTTGGCAGACAGGTAAGTCGGTAGGAGGTGATTGAGTAATTGATTTTTAGGTCGGTGTGGATTCAGATGACGTCATCAAGACGACGAAAAAACGCCTCAGGCTCCTGATGACGTCATCGGGACGTCTTGAAAAGTGATTCGGGCTTTTAATCACGTCATGAGAACGTCGTGAAAAGTGCTTCGGGCTTCTGATAACGTCATCGGGACGTCGTGAAAAGTGCTTCGGGCTTCTGATGACGTCATCGGGACGTCGTTAAAAGTGCTTCGGGCTTCTGATGACGTCATCGGGAAATCGTGAAAAGCGCTTCGGGCTTCTGGTGACGTCAGCGGGACGTCGTGAAAAGTGCTTCGGGCTTCTGATGACGTAATCGAAACGTCGTTAAAAGTGCTTCGGGCTTCTGATGACGTCATCGGGACGTCATGAAAAGTGCTTCGGGCTTCTGATGACGTCATCGGGAGGTCGTGAAAAGTGTTTCGGGCTTCTGATGACGTCATCGGGACGTCGTGAAAAGTGCTTCGGGCTTCTGATGACGCCAGCGGGACGTCGTGAAAAGTGCTTCGGGCATCTGGTGACGTCATCGGGACGTCTTGAAAAGTGATTCGGGCTTTTAATCACGTCATGAGAACGTCGTGAAAAGTGCTTCGGGCTTCTGATAACGTCATCGGGACGTCGTGAAAGGTGCTTCGGGCTTCTGATGACATCATCGGGACGTCATGAAAAGTGCTTCGGGCTTCTGATGACGTCATCGGGACGTCGTGAAAAATGCTTCGGGCTTCTGATGACGTCATCTGGACGTCGTGAAAAGTGCTTCGGGATCCTGATGACGTCATTGGGACGTCGTTAAAAGTGCTTCGGGCTTCTGATGACTTCATCGGGAAATCGTGAAAAGCGCTTCGGGTTTCTGGTGACGTCAGCGGGACGTCGTGAAAAGTGCTTCGGGCTTCTGATGACGTCATCAAGACGTGGTGAAAAGTGCTTCGGGCTTCTGATGACGTCTTCGGGACGTCGTGAAAAGTGCTTCGGGCTTCTGATGACGTCATCGGGACGTCGTGAAAAGTGCTTCGGGCTTCTGACGACGTCATCGGGACGTCGTGAAAAGTGCTTCGGGCTTCTGATGACGTCATCGGGACGTCGTGAAAAGTGCTTCAGGCTTCTGATGACGTCATCGGGACGTCGTGGAAACCCAAAGAGTGAGCAGGTGTTAAGGACCCGTCGCTGGTCATCCGAAAAATTGTGCAGGACACCCCGAAGAGTGAGCAGGAGCCCAGAATCGATGCGAGCCATCCGAGAAATTATGCAGGATACCCCAAAGAATGAGCAAGAGTCTTGAGCTTCGCTCTAGTCGTCTGAGATAGTGTGCTGGATGCAAAGGAATTTGCGCTGGATTCTGAGAACACCTTGTAAAACTTTTGTGGAGGTGTAAGGATGACAAGCATAGCCTGCAGAAAACTTGAGATATTATGTAGCTCATGTCGCCAGGCTGTTTTTCAGTTTCGTCACGCGCTGAGGCCATTCACACAACCCCATTTTGAGTGCTCCCTCATTCTTCTTCACCACCCTACTGATTTTTTCTGCAATAAATGGTACTTGCTTATCAGTATCCAAATTCAAGAAGAAATTGTTGGACCTATCTCCATTCACAGCTCAGCAGAGCTTTTTCATATCATATTCATGGAGTCGAAGAGTCTGTTCTGCGAAGGAATAGTGCGGCAGAAACGAAATAATGAATATGGAAAACCGCTTCGTTCCAATGATATGAAAGTGCCCAGATGGAGTGGGAGGTAGTTTCTGACTGTGCTGGTTTTGAATTAGTTTCATACGAAAGCGAAGAACTGCGGGCAGAGTCTGCATCCGGCTGTAGGCCAGCAGGCTTTCATGATTATCGACCGGGCTGGCTACGTCTGAGCGAGCAGCTATAACCGGGGCCTAAGGCCCCTGTGAGAGTTGGTTGAGAAAATCACCGTGGCCAACCCGTTCGATACGTATGAAAATTATGGAGGTTGCAAATGACATCCGGTGTAGCCACTCAAACGTTGGGATTGGCGGATCACCGACATTTGCTTGGCGAGCAACAACCACTTCCTGTGTCGGACAGCCATTAGCCTTCGGTCCGCCTAAACCCCGCCAGCCAGGAGGTTGGCAGACCGCTGGCAGTCTTTTGGCTAATACCTGGCAGCCCGCTGTTGAGCAATCATTTGCCAGCGGTCCGTCATTCTTTTTGCAAACCGACGGTCGAAGTGGGTCCCTTACCGCATAGTTACGGAGGACACCGCCTACGTAACGGTCTGAGGTAAGACCCCCGCCATAGTCGGTGGATCTACTGAGTCCCACCGGGTCGATACGCACCGAGTTCGTGAAAGACGGGTGCAAAAAAAATAAATCCACTGAGTCCAACTGCGACCGTTTTCTTGCGACCACAATCCCCCCGGTCGATACTAATGGTTATCATGCGTACAAGGGCGGGCCAAAGCACCGACTGATTCCCGCTGCGTCCCAACCGAAATCATCCTCACCCAACTCGGTCGATATAGGAGTTTCTCACGTGATTTGGGTGCATTTTCTTCGGCCGACTGCGACCTGCCGAGTCCCGCCGTATCCCTACTCTCGTCGTCTGCGCTCTGCCCCACCTACTGCTGCCGCTGACTATCGATTGCGCGCAGAGGAACTGGGTGGCGCTGTTGGCAACCGGACTTAGTCGGTCGCAGACGGTCGAGGACTGTTTTTTCGCCCCGGATTCAGTCGGATTCAGCAGGTTTTTCGACGAAGTCTGACGGGGGCTTAAGGGACCCACCCTACCCTCCTCCCTACTAAGAACTTTTTGAACGAATTGAGAGCGACATAAAACACCGCGAGCAATGATAGAACAAAATATCTTCGCGTGAACAGTGTTCGGTTCAATTACTTAATTCAAACATAACGTGATGGTGGTTGCAAAGGTGCGCGGACAGTTAACGGACGACAAAGTCCGAAAAAGTGCCGCGGATACGGGCACGAACAAGAAATCAGCAATAAACTTTGGGAACGGACATATTCCAAACTACATTGGAATCCGCGGAGAAACAGCGGACAGTTTACGCTGGGCATTATATCGGCACGACGTACGCTTCACTTACAAGCAGCATATCGAACAATTATTCCCAAACTTTGGAACGCACATGTTACGAACAACAAAGCGGAATAGTTGAGACCTAGCTTCTATAAATCGATAACGCGATGGAGATAATGCCTCCGCTGCCCTGCCATCTTCTCTTACCCTGTTGATTCTTGTTCTGCTTTTGTATTATTCCTTCGAATTATTCACTCGTTTGGAGTTGTAGTCTTCCTTTAACCCATTCACAATCACGTGTCTCACCGGTAGGACGCGCGTTGACTACCACCTCGGACTGCGTGCCCCACAGTTTGACAAGCTTTCCGAGAATTAATTTCTCCCCAACAAGAATGATTTTTCCATCCTTCTTATTACGAATGTATTAACCTATCCTAGACTCTACCACAGATTTGGAGGTCCACCTGTAGCTCCATTATAGCTTAGTATAACACCTTCGGTGAAAATAGCTCGGACTCAAATAGAAAAAAACGGCTGCGAAAACATTTGTCCAAGCACACTATGAGCTATTTTTCCTTCCGTTGCCACTTTTTGACTTTCTGAGATGGAAATCATAGCAGGAGTCGTGATCTTTTCGACTGTAAACTTGGCGATACTACTACAATCCCTATTATGCCCCAGAATATCGATTTTCCAAAATCTGAGCTTTCACGCCCATCATATCGAAATCTAAATCATGCAAAAATTGAAAACGGATACCTGATCCATTCGAATTAACCCTTATCCTACTATATATATTTTGGTGAATTTGTGTGTGTATGTATGTATGTATGTATGTATGTATGTATGTATGTATGTATGTATGTATGTATGTATGTATGTATGTATGTATGTATGTATGTATGTATGTAGGTATGGATGTATGTATGTATGTATGTGTGCGTTTCTCTGTGTGTTTGTTTGACCGTTTATTCGGCTTGACTTTCGAGGCGGGCAACCCTACGGGGATGGGCTCCGAAAGTGGGCAGGACGTCAGGGTAAGGGTGCAGGACCTTAGAAGTAATGCACAGTACATCATAGGAAGGGTACGGGACCCGAATTGTAGTGCGCCAGACGCCGTATTAAGTGTGCGGGACCCGAGTGGGAGAGCGCCGGATGCCGTAGAAGGTGTGCGGGAACCAAGTGGGAGTGTACCGGACGCCATAGAAAGTGTGCGGGACCCGAGTGAGAGTGCGCCGGACGCCGTAGAAAGTGTGCGATATTCAAGTGGGGGAGCGCCGGACGCCATAGAAAGTGTGCGAAATCTAAGTGGGAGAGCCCCGGACGCCATAGAAAGTGTGCGGGATCCAAGTGGGAGAGCGCCGGACGCCACAGAAAGTGTGCGGGATCCAAGTGGGAGTGCGCAGGACGCCGTAGAAAGTGTGCGGGATCCAAGTGGGAGTGCGCAGGACGCCGTATAAAGTGTGCGGGATCCAAGTGGGAGAGCGCCGGACGCAATAGAAAGTGTGCGGGATCCAAGTAGGAGTGCACAGGACGCCGTATAAGGTGTGCGGGATCCAAGTGGGAGAGCGCCTGACGCCATAGGAAGTGTGCGGGATCCAAGTGGGAGTGCGCAGGACGCCGTAGAAAGTGTGCGGGATCCAAGTGGGAGTGTGCCGGACGCCATAGAAAGTGTGCGGGACCCGAGTGAGAGTGCGCCGGAAGCCGTATGAAGTGTGCGGCACCCAAGTGCGGAGAGCGCCGGTCGCCGTAGAAAGCGTGCGGGACCCGAGTGAGAGTGCGCAGGACGCCGTAGAAAGTGTGCGGACACCAAGTGGGAGAGCGCCGGACGTCATAGAAAGTGTGCGGGATCCAAGTAGGAGTGCGCAGGACGCCGTATAAGGTGTGCGGGATCCAAGTGGGAGAGCGCTGGACGCCATAGAAAGTGTGCGGGACCCGAGTGAGAGTGCTCCGGACGCCGTAGAAAGTGTGCGAGACCCAAATGGGAGTGCGCCGGTCGCCTTAGAAAGTGTGCGCGACCCGAGTGAGAGTGCACCGGAAGCCGTAGAAAGTGTGCGGGACCCAAGTGCGGAGAGCGCCGGTCGCCGTAGAAAGTATGCGGGACCCAAGTGGGAGTGCGCCGGTCGCCGTAGAAAGTGTGCGGGACCCGAGTGAGAGTGCGCAGGACGCCGTAGAAAGTGGGGGGCCCAAGTGGGAGTGCGCGGGGCGCCGCATAAAATGTGCGATACCCGAGTGAGAGTGCGCCGGTCGCCTTAGAAAGTGTGCGCGACCCGAGTGAGAGTGCACCGGAAGCCGTAGAAAGTGTGCGGGACCCAAGTGCGGAGAGCGCCGGACGCCATAGAAAGTGTGCGGGATCCAAGTAGGAGTGCACAGGACGCCGTATAAGGTGTGCGGGACCCAAGTGGGAGAGCGCCGGACGCCATAGAAAGTGTGCGGGATCCAAGTAGGAGTGCACAGAACGCCGTATAAGGTGTGCGGGATCCAAGTGGGAGAGCGCCTGACGTCATAGGAAGTGTGCGGGATCCAAGTGGGAGTGCGCAGGACGCCGTAGAAAGTGTGCGGGATCCAAGTGGGAGTGTGCCGGACGCCATAGAAAGTGTGCGGGACCCGAGTGAGAGTGCGCCGGACGCCGTAGAAAGTGTGCGAGACCCAAATGGGAGTGCGCTGGTCGCCTTAGAAAGTGTGCGGGACCCGAGTGAGAGTGCGCCGGAAGCCGTATAAAGTGTGCGGCACCCAAGTGCGGAGAGCGCCGGTCGCCGTAGAAAGCGTGCGGGACCCGAGTGAGTGCGCAGGACGCCGTATAAGGTGTGCAGACCCGAGTGGGAGTGCGCAGGGCGCCGTAGGAAGTGGGCGGGTGTCAAGTCGGAGTGCGCAGGACGCCGTAGAAAGTGTGTGGGACCCAAGTGGGAGAGCGCCGGACGCCATAGAAAGTGTGCGGGATCCAAGTAGGAGTGCACAGAACGCCGTAGAAAGTGTGCGGACACCAAGTGGGAGAGCGCCGGACGTCATAGAATGTGTGCGGGATCCAAGTGGGAGAGCGCCGGACGCCATAGAAAGTGGGCGGGATCTGGTGGGAGTGCGCAGGATGCCATATAAAGTGTGCGAGACCCGAGTGGGAGTGCGCAGGGCGCCGTAGGAAGTGGGCGGGTGTCAAGTGGGAGCGCGCAGGATGCCGTAGAAAGTGTGGGGGAGCCAAGCGGGAGTGCGCAGGGCGCCGGAGAAAGTGGGCGGGACCCAAGTGGGAGTGCGCCGAACGCCATAGAAAGTGTGCAGGACCCGAGTGAGAGTGCGCAGGACGCCGTATAAGGTGTGCGGGACCCGAGTGGGAGTGCGCAGGGCGCCGTAGGAAGTGGGCGGGTGTCAAGTCGGAGTGCGCAGGACGCCGTAGAAAGTGTGTGGGACCCAAGTGGGAGAGCGCCGGACGTCGGAGAAAGTGTGCGGGAGCCAATTGGGAGTGCGCAGGACGCCATATAAAGTGTGCGAGACCCGAGTGGGAGCGCGCAGGACGCCGTAGAAAGTGGGGGGCCCAAGTGGGAGTGCGCGGGGCGCCGCATAAAATGTGCGAGACCCGAGTGAGAGTGCGCCGGTCGCCTTAGAAAGTGTGCGCGACCCGAGTGAGAGTGCACCGGAAGCCGTAGAAAGTGTGCGGGACCCAAGAACGGAGAGCGCCGGACGCCGTAGAAAGTGTGCGGGATCCAAGTGGGAGTGCGCAGGACGCTGTAGAAAGTGTGCGGGATCCAGGTGGGAGTGCGCAGGACGCCGTATAAAGTGTGCGGGATCCAAGTGGGAGAGCGCCGCACGCCATAAAAAGTGTGCGGGATCCAAGTGGGAGTGCCCAGGACGCCGTATAAAGTGTGCGGGACCCAAGTGGGAGAGCGCCGGACGCCGAAGAAAGTGTGCGGGACCCAAGTGGGAGTGCGCCGAACGCCATAGAAAGTGTGCAGGACCCGAGTGAGAGTGCGCAGGACGCCGTATAAGGTGTGCGGGACCCGAGTGGGAGTGCGCAGGGCGCCGTAGGAAGTGGGCGGGTGTCAAGTCGGAGTGCGCAGGACGCCGTAGAAAGTGTGTGGGACCCAAGTGGGAGAGCGCCGGACGTCGTAGAAAGTGTGCGGGATCCAATTGGGAGTGCGCAGGACGCCATATAAAGTGTGCGAGACCCGAGTGGGAGTGCGCAGGACGCCGTAGAAAGTGGGGGGCCCAAGTGGGAGTGCGCGGGGCGCCGCATAAAATGTGCGAGACCCGAGTGAGAGTGCGCCGGTCGCCTTAGAAAGTGTGCGCGACCCGAGTGAGAGTGCACCGGAAGCGGTAGAAAGTGTGCGGGACCCAAGAACGGAGAGCGCCGGACGCCGTAGAAAGTGTGCGGGATCCAAGTGGGAGTGCGCAGGACGCTGTAGAAAGTGTGCGGGATCCAGGTGGGAGTGCGCAGGACGCCGTATAAAGTGTGCGGGATCCAAGTGGGAGAGCGCCGGACGCCATAAAAAGTGTGCGGGATCCAAGTGGGAGTGCCCAGGACGCCGTATAAAGTGTGCGGGACCCAAGTGGGAGAGCGCCGGACGCCATAGAAAGTGTGCGGGATCCAAGTAGGAGTGCACAGGACGCCGTATAAGGTATGCGGGATCCAAGTGGGAGAGCGCCTGACGCCATAGGAAGTGTGCGGGATCCAAGTGGGAGTGCGCAGGACGCCGTAGAAAGTGTGCGGGATCCAAGTGGGAGTGTGCCGGACGCCATAGAAAGTGTGCGGGACCCGAGTGAGAGTGCGCCGGAAGCCGTATGAAGTGTGCGGCACCCAAGTGCGGAGAGCGCCGGTCGCCGTAGAAAGCGTGCGGGACCCGAGTGAGAGTGCGCAGGACGCCGTAGAAAGTGTGCGGACACCAAGTGGGAGAGCGCCGGACGTCATAGAAAGTGTGCGGGATCCAAGTAGGAGTGCGCAGGACGCCGTATAAGGTGTGCGGGATCCAAGTGGGAGAGCGCCGGACGCCATAGAAAGTGTGCGGGACCCGAGTGAGAGTGCGCCGGACGCCGTAGAAAGTGTGCGAGACCCAAATGGGAGTGCGCCGGTCGCCTTAGAAAGTGTGCGCGACCCGAGTGAGAGTGCACCGGAAGCCGTAGAAAGTGTGCGGGACCCAAGTGCGGAGAGCGCCGGTCGCCGTAGAAAGTATGCGGGACCCAAGTGGGAGTGCGCCGGTCGCCGTAGAAAGTGTGCGGGACCCGAGTGAGAGTGCGCAGGACGCCGTAGAAAGTGGGGGGCCCAAGTGGGAGTGCGCGGGGCGCCGCATAAAATGTGCGAGACCCGAGTGAGAGTGCGCCGGTCGCCTTAGAAAGTGTGCGCGACCCGAGTGAGAGTGCACCGGAAGCCGTAGAAAGTGTGCGGGACCCACGTGCGGAGAGCGCCGGACGCCATAGAAAGTGTGCGGGATCCAAGTAGGAGTGCACAGGACGCCGTATAAGGTGTGCGGGACCCAAGTGGGAGAGCGCCGGACGCCATAGAAAGTGTGCGGGATCCAAGTAGGAGTGCACAGAACGCCGTATAAGGTGTGCGGGATCCAAGTGGGAGAGCGCCTGACGTCATAGGAAGTGTGCGGGATCCAAGTGGGAGTGCGCAGGACGCCGTAGAAAGTGTGCGGGATCCAAGTGGGAGTGTGCCGGACGCCATAGAAAGTGTGCGGGACCCGAGTGAGAGTGCGCCGGACGCCGTAGAAAGTGTGCGAGACCCAAATGGGAGTGCGCTGGTCGCCTTAGAAAGTGTGCGGGACCCGAGTGAGAGTGCGCCGGAAGCCGTACAAAGTGTGCGGCACCCAAGTGCGGAGAGCGCCGGTCGCCGTAGAAAGCGTGCGGGACCCGAGTGAGAGTGCGCAGGACGCCGTATAAGGTGTGCGGGACCCGAGTGGGAGTGCGCAGGGCGCCGTAGGAAGTGGGCGGGTGTCAAGTCGGAGTGCGCAGGACGCCGTAGAAAGTGTGTGGGACCCAAGTGGGAGAGCGCCGGACGCCATAGAAAGTGTGCGGGATCCAAGTAGGAGTGCACAGAACGCCGTAGAAAGTGTGCGGACACCAAGTGGGAGAGCGCCGGACGTCATAGAATGTGTGCGGGATCCAAGTGGGAGAGCGCCGGACGCCATAGAAAGTGGGCGGGATCTAAGTGGGAGTGCGCAGGACGCCATATAAAGTGTGCGAGACCCGAGTGGGAGTGCGCAGGGCGCCGTAGGAAGTGGGCGGGTGTCAAGTGGGAGTGCGCAGGATGCCGTAGAAAGTGTGTGGGATCCAAGTGGGAGTGCGCAGGACGCCGAAGAAAGTGTGCGGGACCCAAGTGGGAGTGCGCCGAACGCCATAGAAAGTGTGCAGGACCCGAGTGAGAGTGCGCAGGACGCCGTATAAGGTGTGCGGGACCCGAGTGGGAGTGCGCAGGGCGCCGTAGGAAGTGGGCGGGTGTCAAGTGGGAGTGCGCAGGACGCCGTAGAAAGTGTGTGGGATCCAAGTGGGAGTGCGCAGGACGCCGTAGAAAGTGTGCGGGACCCAAGTGGGAGTGCGCCGAACGCCATAGAAAGTGTGCAGGACCCGAGTGAGAGTGCGCAGGACGCCGTATAAGGTGTGCGGGACCCGAGTGGGAGTGCGCAGGGCGCCGTAGGAAGTCGGCGGGTGTCAAGTGGGAGTGCGCAGGACGCCGTAGAAAGTGTGTGGGACCCAAGTGGGAGAGCGCCGGACGCCGTAGAAAGTGTGTGGGACCCAAGTGGGAGAGCGCCGGACGCCGTAGAAGGTGTGCGGGATCCAAGTGGGAGTGCGCAGGGCGCCGTAGGAAGTGGGCGGGACCCACGTGCGGAGAGCGCCGGACGCCATAGAAAGTGTGCGGGATCCAAGTAGGAGTGCACAGGACGCCGTATAAGGTGTGCGGGACCCAAGTGGGAGAGCGCCGGACGCCATAGAAAGTGTGCGGGATCCAAGTAGGAGTGCACAGAACGCCGTATAAGGTGTGCGGGATCCAAGTGGGAGAGCGCCTGACGTCATAGTAAGTGTGCGGGACCCAAGTGGGAGTGCGCAGGACGCCGTAGAAAGTGTGCGGGATCCAAGTGGGAGTGTACCGGACGCCATAGAAAGTGTGCGGGACCCGAGTGAGAGTGCGCCGGACGCCGTAGAAAGTGTGCGGGATCCAAGTGGGAGTGCGCAGGACGCCGTAGAAAGTGTGCGGGACCCGAGTGAGAGTGCTCCGGACGGCGTAGAAAGTGTGCGGCACCCAAGTGCGGAGAGCGCCGGTCGCCGTAGAAAGTGTGCGGGACCCGAGTGAGAGTGCGCAGGACGCCGTATAAGGTGTGCGGGACCCGAGTGGGAGTGCGCAGGGCGCCGTAGGAAGTGTGCGGGTGTCAAGTGGGAGTGCGCAGGACGCCGTAGAATGTGTGCGGACCCAAGTGGGAGAGCCCCGGACGCCATAGAAAGTGTGCGGGATCCAAGTAGGGGGGCGCAGAACGCCGTAGAAAGTGTGCGGACACCAAGTGGGAGAGCGCCGGACGCCGTAGAAGTGTGCGGGATCCAAGTGGGAGCGCCGGACGCCATAGAAAGTGTGCGGGATCTAAGTGGGAGTGCGCAGGACGCCATATAAAGTGTGCGAGACCCGAGTGGGAGTGCGCAGGGCGCCGTAGGAAGTGTGCGGGTGTCAAGTGGGAGTGCGCAGGACGCCGTAGAAAGTGTGTGGGATCCAAGTGGGAGTGCGCAGGACGCCGAAGAAAGTGTGCGGGACCCAAGTGGGAGTGCGCCGAACGCCATAGAAAGTGTGCGGGACCCGAGTGAGAGTGCGCCGGACGCCGTATAAGGTGTGCGGGACCCGAGTGGGAGTGCGCAGGACGCCGTAGGAAGTGTGCGGGTGTCAAGTGGGAGTGCGCAGGACGCCGTAGAAAGTGTGCGGGATCCAGGTGGGAGTGCGCAGGACGCCGTAGAAAGTGTGCGGGACCCGAATGGGAGTGCGCCGAACGCCATAGAAAGTGTGCAGGACCCGAGTGAGAGTGCGCAGGACGCCGTATAAGGTGTGCGGAACCCGAGTGGGAGTGCGCAGGACGCCGTAGGAAGTGGGCGGGTTTCAAGTTGGAGTGCGCAGGACGCCGTAGAAAGTGTGCGGGACCCAAGTGGAAGAGCGCCGGACGCCGTAGAAAGTGTGTGGGACCCAAGTGGGAGAGCGCCGGACGCCGTAGAAGGTGTGCGGGATCCAAGTGGGAGTGCGCAGGGCGCCGTAGGAAGTGGGCGGGTGTCAAGTGGGAGTGCGCAGGACGCCGAAGAAAGTGTGTGGGATCCAAGTGGGAGAGCGCCGGACGCCATAGAAAGTGGGCGGGATCTAAGTGGGAGAGCGCAGGACGCCGTATAAAGTGTGCGGACCCGAGTGGGAGTGCGCAGGGCGCCGTAGGAAGTGAGCGGGTGTCAAGTGGGAGTGCGCAGGGCGCCGTAGGAAGTGGGCGGGTGTCAAGTGGGAGTGCGCAGGACGCCGAAGAAAGTGTGTGGGATCCAAGTGGGAGAGCGCCGGACGCCATAGAAAGTGGGCGGGATCTAAGTGGGAGAGCGCAGGACGCCGTATAAAGTGTGCGGACCCGAGTGGGAGTGCGCAGGGCGCCGTAGGAAGTGAGCGGGTGTCAAGTGGGAGTGCGCAGGACGCCGTAGAAAGTGTGCGGGATCCAGGTGGGAGTGCGCAGGACGCCGTATAAAGTGTGCGGGACCCGAGTGACAGTGCGCCGGACGCTGTAGAAAGTGTGCGGGATTCAAGTGGGAGAGCGCCGGACGCCATAGAAGGTGTGCGGGATCCAAGTAGGAGTGCGCAGGACGTCGTATGAGGTGTGCGGGACCCAAGTGGGAGTGCGCAGGACGCCGTAGAAAGTGTGCGGTATCCAAGTGGGAGTGCGCAAGACGCCGTAGAAAGTGTGCGGGATCCAAGTGGGAGTTTGCCGGACGCCATAGAAAGTGTGCAGAACCCGAGTGAGAGTGCGCAGGACGCCGTATAAGGTGTGCGGGACCCGAGTGACAGTGCGCCGGACGCTGTAGAAAGTGTGCGGGATTCAAGTGGGAGAGCGCCGGACGCCATAGAAAGTGTGCGGGATCCAAGTAGGAGTGCGCAGGACGCCGTATAAGGTGTACGGGACCCAAGTGGGAGAGCGCCGGACGCCGTAGAAGGTGTGCGGGACCCAAGTGGAAGTGCGCCGAACGCCGTAGAAAGTGTGCGAAATTCAAGTAGGAGAGCGTCGGACGCCATAGAAAGTTTGCGGGATCCAAGTGGGAGAGCGCAGGGCGCCGTAGGAAGTGGGCGGGTGTCAAGTGGGAGTGCGCAGGACGCCGTAGAAAGTGTGTGGGACCCAAGTGGGAGAGCGCCGGACGCCGTAGAAAGTGTGCGGGATCCAAGTGGGAGAGCGCAGGACGCCGTAGAAAGTGTGCGGTATCCAAGTGGGAGCGCGCAGGGCGCCGTAGGAAGTGGGCGGGTGTCAAGTGGGAGTGCGCAGGACGCCGTAGAAAGTGTGTGGGATCCAAGTGGGAGTGCGCAGGACGCCGTAGAAAGTGTGCGGGACCCAAGTGGGAGAGCGCCGGACGCCGTAGAAAGTGTGCGGGACCCAAGTGGGAGTGCGCCGGACGCCGTAGAAAGTGTGCGGGATCCAAGTGGGAGTGCGCAGGACGCCGTAGAAAGTGTGCGTGATCCAATTGGGAGTGCGCAGGGCGTCATAGAAAGTGTACGGGACCCAAATGGTAGTGCGCCGGACGCCGTATAAAGTGTGCGGGATCCAAGTGGGAGTGCGCTGAACGCCGTAGAAAGTGGGCGGGATCTAAGTAAGAGTGCGCTGAACGCCGTATAAGTGAACGGGACTCGAGTGGGAGTGCGCAGGGCGCCGTAGGAAGTGGGCGGGTGTCAAGTGGGAGTGTGCAGGACGCCGTAGAAAGTGTGTGGGATCCAAGTGGGAGTGCGCAGGACGCCGTAGAAGGTGTGCGGGACCCAAGTGGGAGAGCGCTGGACGCCGTAGAAAGTGTGCGGTATCCAAGTGGGAGTGCGCAAGACCCCGTAGAAAGTGTGCGGGATCCAAGTGGGAGTTTGCCGGACGCCATAGAAAGTGTGCAGAACCCGAGTGAGAGTGCGCAGGACGCCGTATAAGGTGTGCGGGACCCGAGTGACAGTGCGCCGGACGCTGGAGAAAGTGTGCGGGATCCAAGTGAGAGCGCGCCGGACGCCGTAGAAAGTGTGCGGGATCCAAGTGGGAGTGCGCAGGACGCCGTATAAAGTGTGCGGGACCCAAGTGGGAGTGCGCCGAACGCCGTAGAAAGTGTGCGGGACCCAAGTGGGAGTGCGCCGGACGCCGTAGAAAGTGTGCGAAATCCAAGTGGGAGAGCGCCGGACGCCATAGAAAGTGTGCGGGATCCAAGTGGGAGAGCGCAGGACGCCGTAGAAAGTGTGCGGGATCCAAGTGGGAGTGCACAGGGCGCCGTAGGAAGTGGGCGGGTTCCAAGTGGGAGTGCGCAGGACGCCGTAGGAAGTGTGTGGGATCCAAGTGGGAGTGCGCAGGACGCCATAGAGAGTGTGCGGGATCCAAGTGGGAGTGCGCAGGGCGCCGTAGGAAGTGGGCGGGTGTCAAGTGGGAGTGCGCAGGACGCCGTAGAAAGTGTGTGGGATCCAAGTGGGAGTGCACAGGACGCCGTAGAAAGTGTGCGGGACCCAAGTGGGAGAGCGCCGGACGCCGTAGAAGGTGTGCGAAACTCAAGTAGGAGTGCGCCGGACGCTATAGAAAGTTTGCGGGATCCAAGTGGGAGAGCGCAGGACGCCGTAGAAAGTGTGCGGGATCCAAGTGGGAGTGCGCAGGGCGCCGTAGGAAGTGGGCGGGTGTCAAGTGGGAGTGCGCAGGACGCCGTAGAAAGTGTGTGGGATCCAAGTGGGAGTGCGCAGGACGCCGTAGAGAGTGTGCGGGATCCAAGTGGGAGTGCGCAGGGCGCCGTAGGAAGTGGGCGGGTGTCAAGTGGGAGTGCGCAGGACGCCGTAGAAAGTGTGTGGGATCCAAGTGGGAGTGCGCAGGACGCCGTAGAAAGTGTGCGGGACCCAAGTGGGAGAGCGCCGGACGCCGTAGAAGGTGTGCGAAACTCAAGTAGGAGAGCGCCGGACGCCATAGAAAGTTTGCGGGATCCAAGTGGGAGAGTGCAGGACGCCGTAGAAAGTGTGCGGGATCCAAGTGGGAGTGCGCAGGGCGCCGTAGGAAGTGGGCGGGTGTCAAGTGGGAGTGCGCAGGACGCCGTAGAAAGTGTGTGGGATCCAAGTGGGAGTGCGCCGGACGCCGTATAAGGTGTGCGGGACCCGAGTGGGAGTGCGCAGGGCGCCGTAGGAAGTGGGCGGGTGTCAAGTGGGAGTGCGCAGGACGCCGTAGAAAGTGTGTGGGACCCAAGTGGGAGAGCGCCGGACGCCGTAGAAAGTGTGCGGGATCCAAGTGGGAGAGCGCAGGGCGCCGTAGGAAGTGGGCGGGTGTCAAGTGGGAGTGCGCAGGACGCCGTAGAAAGTGTGTGGGATCCAAGTGGGAGTGTGCCGGACGCCGTAGAAAGTGTGCGGGACCCGAGTGGGAGAGCGCCGGACGCCGTAGAAAGTGTGCGGGATCCAAGTGGGAGTGCGCAGGACGCCGTAGAAAGTGGGCGGGACCCGAGTGAGAGTGCGCCGGACGCCGTAGAAAGTGTGCGGGACCCGAGTGAGAGTGCGCCGGACGCCGTAGAAAGTGTGCGGGACTCAAGTGGGAGGGCGCCGAACGCGGTAGAAAGTGTGCGGGATCCAAGTGGGAGAGCGCAGGACGCCGTAGAAAGTGTGCGGGACCCAAGTGGGAGAGGGCCGGACGCCATATAAAGTGTGCGGGATCCAAGTGGGAGTGCGCAGGGCGCCGTATAAAGTGTGCGAAATCCAAGTGGGAGAGCGCTGGACGCCATAGAAAGTGTGCGGGATCCAAGTGGGAAAGCGCAGGACGCCGTAGAAAGTGTGCGGGACCCGAGTGAGAGTGCGCCGGGCGCCGTAGAAAGTGTGCGGGACTCAAGTGGGAGTGCGCCGAACGCCGTAGGAAGTGTGCGGGATCCAAACGGAAGTGTGCGGGATCCAAACGGGAGTGCGCAGGACGCCGCAGGAAGTGTGCGGGATCCAAGTGGGAGTGCGCAGGACGCCGTAGAAAGTGTGCGGGATCCAAGTGGGAGTGTACCGGACGCCATAGAAAGTGTGCGGGACATAAGTGGGAGAGCGCCGGACGCCGTAGAAAGTGTGCGGGACTCAAGTGGGAGTGCGCAGGACGCCGTAGAAAGTGTGTGGGATCCAAGTGGGAGAGCGCAGGACGCCGTAGAAAGTGTGCGGGATCCAAGTGGGAGTGCACAGGGCGCCGTAGGAAGTGGGCGGGTTCCAAGTGGGAGTGCGCAGGACGCCGTAGAAAGTGTGTGGGATCCAAGTGGGAGTGCGCAGAACGCCGTAGAAAGTGCGCGGGACTCAAGTGAGAGTGCGCCGGACGCCGTAGAAAGTGTGCGGGATCAAGTGGGAGTGCGCAGGACGCCGTAGAAAGTGTGCGGGATCCAAGTGGGAGTGCGCCGGACGCCGTAGAAAGTGTGCGGGACCCAAGTGGGAGAGCGCCGGACGCCGTAGAAAGTGTGCGGGACCCGAGTGGGAGTGCGCAGGACGCCGTAGGAAGTGTGCGGGTGTCAAGTGGGAGTGCGCAGGACGCCGTAGAAAGTGTGTGGGACCCAAGTGGGAGAGCGCCGGACGCCGTAGAAAGTGTGCGGGATCCAAGTGGGAGTGCGCAGGGCGCCGTAGGAAGTGGGCGGGTGTCAAGTGGGAGTGCGCAGGACGCCGTAGAAAGTGTGTGGGATCCAAGTGGGAGTGCGCAGGGCGCCGTAGGAAGTGGGCGGGTGTCAAGTGGGAGTGCGCAGGACGCCGTAGAAAGTGTGTGGGATCCAAGTGGGAGTGCACAGGACGCCGTAGAAAGTGTGCGGGACCCAAGTGGGAGAGCGCCGGATGCCGTAGAAGGTGTGCGAAACTCAAGTAGGAGAGCGCCGGACGCCATAGAAAGTTTGCGGGTTCCAAGTGGGAGAGCGCAGGACGCCGTAGAAAGTGTGCGGGATCCAAGTGGGAGTGCGCAGGGCGCCGTAGGAAGTGGGCGGGTGTCAAGTGGGAGTGCGCAGGGCGCCGTAGGAAGTGGGCGGGTGTCAAGTGGGAGTGCGCAGGACGCCGTATAAAGTGTGTGGGATCCAAGTGGGAGTGCGCCGGACGCCGTAGAAAGTGTGCGGGACCCAAGTGGGAGTGCGCCGGACGCCGTAGAAAGTGTGCGAAACTCAAGTGGGAGTGCGCCGGACGCCGTAGAAAGTGTGCGGGATCCAAGTGGGAGTGCGCAGGACGCCGTAGAAAGTGTGCGGGATCCAAGTGGGAGTGCGCAGGACGCCGTAGGAAGTGTGCGGGTGTCAAGTGGGAGTGCGCCGGACGCCGTAGAAAGTGTGCGGGATCCAAGTGGGAGTGCGCAGGACGCCGTAGGAAGTGTGCGGGTGTCAAGTGGGAGTGCGCAGGACGCCGTAGAAAGTGTGCGGGATCCAAGTGGGAGTGCGCCGGACGCCGTAGAAAGTGTGCGGGACCCAAGTGGGAGTGCGCGGAACGCCGTAGAAAGTGTGCGGGACCCAGATGGGAGTGCGCCGGATGCCGTAGAAAGCGCGCGGGACCCAAGTGGTAGTGCGCAGGACGCTGTAGAATGTGTGCGGGATCCAAGTGGGAGTGCGCCGGACGCCGGAGCAAGGGTGCGGGACCCAAGTGGGAGTGCGCAGGACGTCGTAGAAAGTGTGCGGGTGTCAAGTGGGAGTGCGCAGGACGCCGTAGAAAGTGTGCGGGATCCAAGTGGGAGTGCGCCGGACGCCGTAGAAAGTGTGCGGGACCCAAGTGGGAGTGCGCCGGACGCCGTAGAAAGTGTGCGGGACTCAAGTGGGAGTGCGCCGGACGCCGAAGAAAGTGTGCGGGATCCAAGTGGGAGTGCGCAGGACGCCGTAGAAAGTGTGCGGGATCCAAGTGGGAGTGCGCAGGACGCCGTAGAAAGTGTGCGGTATTCAAGTGGGAGTGCGCAGGACGCCGTAGAAAGTGTGCGAGATCCAAGTAGGAGTGCGCAGGACGCCGTAGAAAGTGTGTGGGATCCAAGTGGGAGTGCGCAGGGCGCCGTAGGAAGTGGGCGGGTGTCAAGTGGGAGAGCGCAGGACGCCGTAAAAAGTGTGCGGGATCCAAGTGGGAGTGCGCAGGACGCCGTAGAAAGTGTGCGGGATCCAAGTGGGAGAGCGCAGGGCGCCGTATAAAGTGTGCGAAATCCAAGTGGGAGAGCGCTGGACGCCATAGAAAGTGTGCGGGATCCAAGTGGGAAAGCGCAGGACGCCGTAGAAAGTGTGCGGGATCCAAGTGGGAGTGCGCAGGACGCCGCAGGAAGTGTGCGGGATCCAAGTGGGAGTGCGCAGGACGCCGTAGAAAGTGGGCGGGACCCGAGTGAGAGTGCGCCGGACGCCGTAGAAAGTGTGCGGGACCCGAGTGAGAGTGCGCCGGACGCCGTAGAAAGTGTGCGGGACCCGAGTGAGAGTGCGCCGGGCGCCGTAGAAAGTGTGCGGGACTCAAGTGGGAGTGCGCCAAACGCCGTAGGAAGTGTGCGGGATCCAAACGGGAGTGCGCAGGACGCCGCAGGAAGTGTGCGGGATCCAAGTGGGAGTGCGCAGGACGCCGTAGAAAGTGTGCGGGATCCAAACGGGAGTGCGCAGGACGCCGCAGGAAGTGTGCGGGATCCAAGTGGGAGTGCGCAGGACGCCGTAGAAAGTGTGCGGGATCCAAGTGGGAGTGTACCGGACGCCATAGAAAGTGTGCGGGACCCGAGTGAGAGTGCGCCGGACGCCGTAGAAAGTGTGCGATATTCAAGTGGGGGAGCGCCGGACGCCGTAGAAAGTGTGCGAAATCCAAGTGGGAGAGCGCAGGACGCCGTAGGAAGTGGGCGGGTTCCAAGTGGGAGAGCGCAGGACGCCGTAGGAAGTGGGCGGGTTCCAAGTGGGAGTGCGCAGGACGCCGTAGAAAGTGTGTGGGATCCAAGTGGGAGTGCGCCAAACGCCGTAGGAAGTGTGCGGGATCCAAACGGGAGTGCGCAGGACGCCGCAGGAAGTGTGCGGGATCCAAGTGGGAGTGCGCAGGACGCCGTAGAAAGTGTGCGGGATCCAAGTGGGAGAGCGCAGGACGCCGTAGAAAGTGTGCGGGATCCAAGTGGGAGTGCGCAGGACGCTGTAAAAAGTGTGCGGGACCCAAGTGGGAGTGCGCCGAACGCCGTAGAAGGTGTGCGGGACCCAAGTGGGAGAGCCCCGGACGCCATAGAAAGTGTGCGGGATCCAAGTGGGAGTGCGCAGGGCGCCGTAGAAAGTGTGTGGGTTCCAAGTGGGAGTGCGCAGAACGCCGTGTAAAGTGTGCGGGACCCGAGTGAGAGTGCGCCGGACGCCGTAGAAAGTGTGCGGGACTCAAGTGGGAGTGCGCCGAACGCCGTAGGAAGTGTGCGGGTGTCAAGTGGGAGTGCGCAGGACGCCGTAGAAAGTGTGCGGGATCCAAGTGGGAGTGCGCAGGACGCCGTAGAAAGTGTGCGGGACCCAAGTGGGAGTGCGCCGGACGCCGTAGAAAGTGTGCGGGACCCAAGAGGGAGAGCGCCGGTCGGCGTAGAAAGTGTGCGGTATCCAAGTGGGAGTGTGCAGGACGCCGTAGAAAGTGGGCGGGATCTAAGTGGGAGTGCGCAAGACGCCGTATAAAGTGTGCGGACCCGAGTGGAAGTGCGCAGGGTGCCGTAGGAAGTGAGCGGGTGTCAAGTGGGAGTGCGCAGGACGCCATAGAAAGTTTACGGGACCCAAGTGGAAGTGCGCAGGACGCCGTATAAAGTGTGCGGGACCCGAGTGAGAGTGCGCCGGACGCCGTAGGAAAAGTGCGGGATCCAAGTGGGAGAGCGCCGGACGTCATAGAAAGTGTGCGGGATCCAAGTGGGAGTGCGCAGGACGCCGCAGGAAGTGTGCGGGTGTCAAGTGGGAGTGCGCAGGACGCCGAAGAAAGTGTGCGGGATCCAAGTGGGAGTGCGCAGGACGGCGTATAAAGTGTACGGAACCCAAGTGGGAGTGCGCCGGTCGCCGGAGGAAGTGTGCGGGTTGCAAGGGGGAGAGCGCGGGACGCCGCAGAGAGTGTGCGGGATCCAAGTGGGAGTGCGCAGGACGCCGTAGAGAGTGTGCGGGACCCAAGTGGGAGAGCGCTGGACGCCTTAGAAAGTGTGCGGGACCCAAGTGGGAGAGCGCCGGACGCCATAGAAAGTGTGCGGGATCCAAGTAGGAGTGCGCCGGACGCCGTAGGAAGTGTGCGGGACCCGAGTGAGAGTGCGCAGCCCGCCGTAAAAAGTTTGCGGGCCCCGAGTGAGAGTGCGCCGCACGCCGTAGAAAGTGTGCGGGATTCAAGTGGGAGTGCGCCGGACGCCGTAGAAAGTGTGCGGGATCCAAGTGGGAGTGCGCAGGACGCCGTATAAAGTGTGCGGGACCCAAGTGGGAGTGCGCCGGACGCCGTAGAAAGTGTGCGGGACCCAAGTGGAAGTGCGCCGGACGCCGTAGAAAGTGTGCGAAATTCAAGTGGGAGCGCCGGACGCCATATAAAGTGTGTGGGATCCAAGTGGGAGAGCGCAGGACGCCGTAAAAAGTGTGCGGGATCCAAGTGGGAGTGCGCAGGACGCCGTAGAAAGTGTGCGGGTGTCAAGTGGGAGTGCGCAGGACGCCGTAGAAAGTGTGCGGGATCCAAGTGGGAGTGCGGAGGACGCCGTAGAAAGTGTGCGGGATCCAAGTGGGAGTGTACCGGACGCCATAGAAAGTGTGCGGAATCCAAGTGGGAGAGCGCTGGACGCCATAGAAAGTGTGCGGGATCCAAGTGGGAAAGCGCAGGACGCCGTAGAAAGTGTGCGGGATCCAAGTGGGAGTGCGCAGGACGCCGCATAAAGTGTGCGAAATCCAAGTGGGAGAGCGCCGGACGCCATAGAAAGTGTGCGGGATCCAAGTGGGAAAGCGAAGGACGCCGTAGAAAGTGTGCGGGATCCAAGTGGGAGTGCGCAGGGCGCCGTATAAAGTGTGCGAAATCCAAGTGGGAGAGCGCTGGACGCCATAGAAAGTGTGCGGGATCCAAGTGGGAAAGCGCAGGACGCCGTAGAAAGTGTGCGGGATCCAAGTGGGAGAGCGCTGGACGCCATAGAAAGTGTGCGGGATCCAAGTGGGAAAGCGCAGGACGCCGTAGAAAGTGTGCGGGATCCAAGTGGGAGTGCGCAGGACGCCGTATAAAGTGTGCGGGACCCGAGTGGGAGAGCGCCGGACGCCATAGGAAGTGTGCGGGACTCAAGTGGGAGTGCGCCGAACGCCGTAGGAAGTGTGCGGGATCTAAACGGGAGTGCGCAGGACTCCGCAGGAAGTGTGCTGGATCCAAGTGGGAGTGCGCAGGACGCCGTAGAAAGTGTGCGGGATCCAAGTGGGAGTGCGCCGGACGCCATAGAAAGTGTGCGGGATCCAAGTGGGAGAGCGCCGGACGCCACAGAAAATGTGCGGGATCCAAGTGGGAGTGCGCAGGACGCCGTAGAAAGTGTGCGGGATCCAAGTGGGAGTGCGCAGGACGCCGTAGAAAGTGTGCGGGACCCAAGTGGGAGTGCGCCGGACGCCGTAGAAAGTGTGCGGGATCCAAGTGGGAGTGCGCAGGACGCCGTAGAAAGTGTGCGGGATCCAAGTGGGAGTGTACCGGACGCCATAGAAAGTGTGCGGGACCCGAGTGAGAGTGCGCCGGACGCCGTAGAAAGTGTGCGATATTCAAGTGGGGGAGCGCCGGACGCCGTAGAAAGTGTGCGATATTCAAGTGGGGGAGCGCCGGACGCCATAGAAAGTGTGCGAAATCTAAGTGGGAGAGCCCCGGACGCCATAGAAAGTGTGCGGGATCCAAGTGGGAGAGCGCCGGACGCCATAGAAAGTGTGCGGGATCCAAGTGGGAGTGCGCAGGGCGCCGTAGGAAGTGAGCGGGTTCCAAGTGGGAGTGCGTAGGACGCCGTAGAAAGTGTGTGGGATCCAAGTGGGAGTGCGCAGGACGCCGTATAAAGTGTGCGGGACCCGAAAAAGAGTGCGCCGGACGCCGTAGAAAGTGTGCGAAATCCAAGTGGGAGAGCGCCGGACGCCATAGAAAGTGTGCGGGATCCAAGTGGGAGAGCGCAGGACGCCGTAGGAAGTGGGCGGGTTCCAAGTGGGAGAGCGCAGGACGCCGTAGGAAGTGGGCGGGTTCCAAGTGGGAGTGCGCAGGACGCCGTAGAAAGTGTGTGGGATCCAAGTGGGAGTGCGCAGAACGCCGTATAAAGTGTGCGGGACCCGAGTGAGAGTGCGCCGGGCGCCGTAGAAAGTGTGCGGGACTTAAGCGGGAGTGCGCCGAACGCCGTAGGAAGTGTGCGGGATCCAAGTGGGAGTGTACCGGACGCCATAGAAAGTGTGCGGGACCCAAGTGGGAGTGCGCAGGACGCCGTAGAAAGTGTGCGGGACCCAAGTGGGAAAGCGCCGGACGGCATAGACAGTGGGCGGGATCTAAGTGGGAGTGCGCAGGACGCCGTATAAAAAGTGCGGGACCCGAGTGGGAGTGCGCAGGGCGCCGTAGGAAGTGTGTGGGATCCAAGTGGGAGTGAGCAGGGCGCCGTAGGAAGTGGGCGGGTGTCAAGTGGGAGTGCGCAGGACGCCGTAGAAAGTGTGTGGGATCCAAGTGGGAGTGCGCAGGACGCGGTAGAGAGTGTGCGGGATCCAAGTGGGAGTGAACAGGGCGCCGTAGGAAGTGGGCGGGTATCAAGTGGGAGTGCGCAGGACGCCGTAGAAAGTGTGCGGGACCCAAGTGGGAGAGCGCCGGACGCCGTAGAATGTGTGTGGGATCCAAGTGGGAGTGCGCCGGACGCCGTAGAACGTGTGTGGGATCCAAGTGGGAGCGCGCGGGACGCCGTAGACAGTGTGCGGAACCTAAATGGGAGTGCGCAGGACGCCGCATAAAGTGTGCGGGATCCAAGTGGGAGTGCGCAGGACGCCGTAGAAAGTGTGCGGGATCAAAGTGAGAGTGCGCCGGACGCCGTAGAAAGTGTGCGGGACCCGAGTGAGAGTGCGCCGGACGCCGTAGAAAGTGTACGGGACCCGAATGGTAGTGCGCCAGACGCCGTAGAATGTGTGCGGGATCCAAGTGGGAGTGCGCCGGACGCCGTAGAATGTGGGATCCAAGTGGGAGTGCGCAGGACGCCGTAGAAAGTGTGCGGGACCCAAGTGGGAGTGCGCCGGACGCCGTAGAAAGTGTGCGGGACCCAAGTGGGAGTGCGCAGGACGCCGTAGAAAGTGTGCGGGATCCAAGTGGGAGTGCGCCGGACGCCGTAAGAAGTGTGCGGGATCCAAGTGGGAGAGCGCCGGACGCCGTAGAAAGTGTGCGGGATCCAAGTGGGAGTGCGCAGGACGCCGTAGGAAGTGTGCGGGTGTCAAGTGGGAGTGCGCCGGACGCCATAGAAAGTGTGCGGGCCCAAGTGGGAGTGCGACGGACGCCGTAGAAAGTGTGCGGGACCCAAATGAGAGTGCGCCGAACGCCATAGAAAGTGTACGGGACCCAAGTGGGAGTGCCCGGACGCCGTAGATAGTGTGCGGGATCCAAGTGGTAGTGCGCCGGACGCCGTAGAACGTGTGTGGGATCCGAGTGGGAGTGCGCCGGACGCCGTAGAAAGTGTGCGGGTGTCAAGTGGGAGTGCGCAGGACGCCGTAGAAAGTGTGCGGGATCCAAGTGGGAGTGCGCCGGACGCCGTAGAAAGTGTGCGGGACCCAAGTGGGAGTGCGCCGGACGCCGTAGAAAGTGTGCGGGACCCGAGTGAGAGTGCGCAGGACGCCGTAGAAAGTGTGCGGGACCCGAGTGGGAGTGCGCCGGACGCCGTAGGAAGTGTGCGGGTGTCAAGTGGGAGTGCGCAGGACGCCGTAGAAAGTGTGTGCGACCCAAGTGGGAGTGCGCCGGACGCCGTAGAAAGTGTGCGGGATCCAAGTGGGAGTGCGCAGGACGCCATAAAAGTGTGCGGGACCCAAGTGGGAGTGCGCAGGACGCCGTAGAAAGTGTGCGGGACCCAAGTGCAAGTGCGCCGGACGCCGTAGAAAGTGTGCGGTATCCGAGTGGGAGTGCGCCGGACGCCGTAGAAAGTGTGCGGGATCCGAGTGCAAGTGCGCCGGACGCCGTAGAAAGTGTGTGGGACCCAAGTGGGAGGGCGCCGGACGCCGGAGAAAGTGTGCGGGACCCAAGTGAGAGTGCGCCGGCCGCCGTAGAAAGTGTGCGGGACCCTAGTGGGAGTGCGCAGGACGCCGTATAATGTGTGCGGGATCCAAGTGGGAGTGCGCAGAACGCCGTATAAAGTGTGCGAAATCCAAGTGGGAGAGCGCCGGACGCCATAGAAAGTGTGCGGGATCCAAGTGGGAGTGCGCAGGACGCCGTATTAAGTGTGGAAATCCGAGTGGGAGAGGGCCGGACGCCATATAAAGTGTGCGGGATCCAAGTGGGAGTGCGCAGGGCGCCGTATAAAGTGTGCGAAATCCAAGTGGGAGAGCGCTGGACGCCATAGAAAGTGTGCGGGATCCAAGTGGGAGTGCGCAGGACGCCGCATAAAGTGTGCGAAATCCAAGTGGGAGAGCGCCGGACGCCATAGAAAGTGTGCGGGATCCAAGTGGGAAAGCGCAGGACGCCGTAGAAAGTGTGCGGGATCCAAGTGGGAGTGCGCAGGACGCCGTATAAAGTGTGCGGGTGTCAGGTGGGAGTGCGCAGGACGCCGTATAAAATGTGCGGGACCCGAGTGGGAGAGCGCCGGACGCCATAGGAAGTGTGCGGGACTCAAGTGGGAGTGCGCCGGACGCCGTAGGAAGTGTGCGGGATCCAAGTGGGAGTGCGCAGGACGCCGTAGAAAGTGTGCGGGATCCAAGTGGGAGTGCGCCGGACGCCGTAGAAGTGTGCGGGATCCAAGTGGGAGTGCGCCGGACGCCATATAAAGTGTGCGGGGCCCAAGTGGGAGTCCGCCGGACGCCGTAGAAAGTGTGTGGGACCCAAGTGGGAGAGCGCCGGACGCCGTAGAAAGTGTGCGGGATCCAAGTGGGAGTGCGCAGGACGCCGTATAAAGTGTGTGGGACCCGAGTGAGAGTGCGCAGGGCGCCGTAGGAAGTGGGCGGGTTTCAAGTTGGAGTGCGCAGGACGCCGTAGAAAGTGTGCGGGACCCAAGTGGGAGTGTGCCGGACGCCGTAGTAAAGTGTGCGGGATCCAAGTGGGAGTGCGCCGAACGCCGTATAAAGTGTGTGGGACCCGAGTGGGAGAGCGCCGGACGCCGTAGAAAATGTGCGGGATCCGAGTGGGAGTGCGCAAGACGCCGTAGAAAGTGTGCGGGATCCAAGTGGGAGTGCGCAGGACGCCGTAGAAAGTGTGCGGGACCCAAGTGGGAGAGCGCCGGACGCCGTAGGAAGTGTGCGGGATCCAAGTGGGAGTGCTCGGGGCGCCGTAGGAAGTGTGCGGGATCCAAGTGGGAGTGCGCAGGGGGCGGTAGAAAGTGTACGGGATTCAAATGGGAGTGCGCAGAACGCCGTAGGAAGTGTGCGGGATCCAAGTGGGAGTGCGCAGGACGCCGTAGAAAGTGTGCGGGACCCAAGTGGGAGAGCGCCGGACGCCGTAGAAAGTGTGCGGGACCCAAGTGGGAGTGCGCCGAACGCCGTAGAGAGTGTGCGGGATCCAAGTGGGAGTGTGCCGGACGCCGTAGAAAGTGTGTGGGACCCATTTGCGAGAGCGCAGGACGCCGTAGAAAGTGTGCGAGACCCAGGTGGGAGTGCGCCGGACGCCATAGAAAGTGTGCGGGACCCGAGTGAGAGTACACCGGACGCCGTCTAAAGTATGCGGGACCCGAGTGAGAGTGCGCCGGACGCCATAGAAAGTGTGCGGGATCCAAGTGGGAGTGCGCCGGACGCCGTAGAAAGTGTGCGGGATCCAAGTAGGAGTGCGCAGGACGCCGTATAAAGTTTACGGGACCCAAGTGGGAGTGCGCAGGACGCCGTAGAAGGTGTGCGGGACCCAAGTGGGAGTGCGCAGGACGCCGTAGAAAGTGTGCGGTATCCAAGTGGGAGAGCGCCGGACGCCATAGAAAGTGTGCGGTATCCAAGTGGGAGAGCGCAGGACGCCGTAGAAAGTGTGCGGGATCCGAGTGGGAGTGCGCAGGGCGCCGTAGGAAGTGGGCGGGTTTCAAGTGGGAGTGCGCAGGACGCCGTAGAAAGTGTGCGGGACCCAAGTGGGAGTGCGCCGGACGCCATAGAAAGTGGGCGGGATCTAAGTGGGAGTGCGCAGGACGCCGTAGAAAGTGTGCGGGACCCAAGTGGGAGTGCGCCGGACGCCGTAGAAAGTGTGCGGGATCCAAGTGGGAGTGCGCCGAACGCCGTAGGAAGTGTTCACCAGACACAAGTGGGAGTGCGCCGAACGCCGTAGGAAGTGTGCGGAACCCAAGTGGGAGTGCGCAGGACGCCGTATAATGTGTGCGGGACATAAGTGGGAGAGCGCCGGACGCCGTAGAAAGTGTGCGGGATCCAAGTGGGAGTGCGCAGGACGCCGTAGAAAGTGGGCGGGACCCGAGTGAGAGTGCGCCGGACGCCGTAGAAAGTGTGCGGGTTTCACGTGGGAGTGCGTAGGACGTCGTAGAAAGTGTGCGGGATCCAAGTGGGAGTGCGCAGGACGCCGTAGAAAGTGGGCGGGACCCGAGTGAGAGTGCGCCGGACGCCGTAGAAAGTGTGCGGGACCCGAGTGAGAGTGCGCCGGACGCCGTAGAAAGTGTGCGGGACCCGAGTGAGAGTGCGCAGGACGCCGTAGGAAGTGTGCGGGAGTCAAGTGGGAGTGCGCAGGATGGCGTGGAAAGTGTGCGGGACCCAAGTGGGAGTGCGCAGGACGCCGTAGAAAGTGTGCGGGATCCAAGTGGGAGAGCGCCGGACGCCGTAGAAAGTGTGCGGGATCCAAGTGGGAGTGCGCAGGGCGCCGTAGGAAGTGGGCGGGTGTCAAGTGGGAGGGCGCAGGACGCCGTAGAAAGTGTGTGGGATCCAAGTGGGAGTGCGCAGGACGCAGCAGAAAGTGTGCGGAACTCAAATGGGAGAGCGCCGGACGCCGTAGAAAGTGTGCGGGATCCAAGTGGGAGAGCGCCGGACGCCGTAGAAAGTGTGCAGGATCCAAGTGGGAGTGCGCAAGGCGCCGTAGAAAGTGAGCGGGATCCAAGTGGGAGTGCGCAGGACGTTGTATAAAGTGTGCGGGACCCAAGTGGGAGTGCGCCGAACGCCGTAGAAAGTGTGCGGGACCCGAGTGAGAGTGCGCCGAACACCGTAGGAAGTGTGCGGGACCCGAGTGAGAGTGCGCCGGACGCCGTAGAAAGTGTGCGGTATCCAAGTGGGAGAGCGCCGGACGCCATAGAAAGTGTGCGGGATCCAAGTGGGAGTGCGCAAGTTGTCATAGAAAGTGTGCGGGACCCAAGTGGGAGTGCGCCGAACGCCGTAGAAAGTGTGCGGGACCCAAGTGGGAGTGCGCCGGACGCCGTAGAACGTGTGCGAATTCCAAGTGGGAGAGCGCCGGACGCCATAGAAAGTGTGCGGGATCCAAGTGGGAGAGCGCCGGACGCCGTAGAAAGTGTGCGGGATCCAAGTGGGAGTGCGCAGGGCGCCGTAGGAAGTGGGCGGGTGTCAGGTGGGAGTGCGCAGGACGCCGTATAGGGTGTGCGGGACCCAAGTGGGAGAGCGCCGGACGCCGTAGAAGGTGTGCGGGACCCAAGTGGGAGTGCGCAGGACGCCGTAGAAAGTGTGCGGTATCCAAGTGGGAGTGCGCAGGATGCCGTAGAAAGTGTGCGGGATCGAAGTGGGAGTGCGCCGGACGCCGTAGAAAGTGTGCGGGATCCAAATGGGAATGCGCAGGACGCCGTAGAAAGTGTGCGGGACCCAAATGGTAGTGCGCCGGACGCCGTAGAAAGTGTGCGGGACCCAAGTGGGAGAGCGCCGGACGCCGTAGAAAGTGTGCGGGATCCAAGTGGAGTGCGCAGGACGCCGTATAAAGTGTGCGGGACCCGAGTGGGAGTGCGCAGGACGCCGTAGGAAGTGTGCGGGTGTCAAGTGGGAGTGCGCAAGGCGCCGTAGAAAGTGTGCGGGATCCAAGTGGGAGTGCGCAGGACGTTGTATAAAGTGTGCGGGACCCAAGTGGGAGTGCGCCGAACGCCGTAGAAAGTGTGTGGGACCCAAGTGGGAGTGCGCAGGACGTCGTAGAAAGTGTGCGGGACCCAAGTGGGAGTGCGCCGGACGCCGTAAAAAGTGTGCGGGATCCAAGTGGGAGTGCGCAGGACGCCGTAGAAAGTGTGTGCGACCCAAGTGGGAGTTTCCCGGACGCCATAGAAAGTGTGCGGGACCCAAGTGGGAGCGTGCAGGACGACGTAGAATGAGGGTGGGACCCTAGTGGGAGTGCGCAGGACGCCGTAGAAAGTGTGCGGGATCCAAGTGGGAGTGCGCAGGACGCCGTAGGAAGTGTGCGGGTGTCAAGTGGGAGTGCGCAGGATGCTGCAGGAAGTGTGCGGGATCCAAGTGGGAGTGCGCAGGACGCCGTAGAAAGTGTGCGGGATCCAAGTGGGAGTGTACCGGACGCCATAGAAAGTGTGCGGGACCCGAGTGAGAGTGCGCCGGACGCCGTAGAAAGTGTGCGGGACCCGAGTGGGAGTGCGCCGAACGCCGTAGGAAGTGTGCGGGTGTCAAGTGGGAGTGCGCAGGACGCCGTAGAAAGTGTGTGCGTCCCAAGTGGGAGTGCGCCGGACGCCGTAGAAAGTGTGCGGGATCCAAGTGGGAGAGCGCAGGACGCCGTAGAAAGTGTGCGGGATCCAAGTGGGAGTGCGCAGGGCGCCGTAGAAAGTGTGCGGGTGTCAAGTGGGAGTGCGCCGGACGCCGTAGAAAGTGTGCGGGACCCAAGTGGGAGTGCGCCGAACGCCGTAGGAAGTGTGCGGAACCCAAGTGGGAGTGCGAAGGACGCCGTATTATGTGTGCGGAACCCAAGTGGGAGTGCGAAGGACGCCGTATAATGTGTGCGGGACATAAGTGGGAGAGCGCCGGACGCCGTAGAAAGTGTGTGGGATCCAAGTGGGAGTGCGCAGGACGCCGTATAAAGTGTGCGGGACCCGAAAAAGAGTGCGCCGGACGCCGTAGAAAGTGTGCGGGACCCAAGTGGGAGTGCGCAGGACGCCGTAGAAAGTGTGCGGGATCCAAGTGGGAGTGTACCGGACGCCATAGAAAGTGTGCGGGACCCGAGTGGGAGCGTCGAACGCCGTAGAAAGTGTGCGTGACCCAATTGGGAGTGTACCGGACGCCATAGAAAGTGTGCGGGACCCGAGTGAGAGTGCGCCGGACGCCGTAGAAAGTGTGCGGGATCCAAGTGGGAGAGCGCCGGACGCCATATATAGTGTGCGGGATCCAAGTGGGAGTGCGCAGGGCGCCGTAGGAAGTGAGCGGGTTCCAAGTGGGAGTGCGTAGGACGCCGTAGAAAGTGGGCGGGTGTCAAGTGGGAGTGCGCAGGACGCCGTAGAAAGTGTGCGGGATCCAAGTGGGAGTGCGCAGGACGCCGTAGAAAGTGTGCGGGACCCAAGTGGGAGTGCGCCGGACGCCGTAGAAAGTGTGCGGGACCCCAGTGAGAGTGTGCCGGACGCCGTAGAAAGTGTGCGGGACCCAAGTGGGAGTGCGCAGGACGCCGTAGGAAGTGTGCGGGATCCAAGTGGGAGTGCGCAGGACGCCGTAGAAAGTGTGCGGGACCCAAGTGGGAGAGCGCCGGACGCCGTAGAAAGCGTGTGGGATCCAAGTGGGAGTGCGCAGGACGCCGTATAAAGTGTGCGGGATCCAAGTGGGAGTGCGCAGGACGCCGTATAAAGTGTGCGGGACCCAAGTGGGAGTGCGCTGAACGCCGTAGGAAGTGTGCGGGACCCAAGTGGGAGTGCGCAGGACGCTGTAGAAAGTGTGCGGGATCCAAGTGGGAGTGCGCTGAACGCCGTAGGAAGTGTGCGGGACCCAAGTGGGAGTGCGCCGAACGCCATAGAAAGTTCACAGGACCCAAGTGGGAGTGCGCAGGGCGCCGTAGAAAATGTACGGGACCCGAGTGAGAGTGAGCAGGATGCCGTGGGCAGTGTGCGTGAGTCAAGTGGGAGTGCGCAGGACGCCGTAGAAAGTGTGTGCGACCCAAGTGGGAGTGCGCCGAACGCCGTAGAAAGTGTGCGGGACCCGAGTGGGAGTGCGCAGGACGCCGTAGAAAGTGTGCGGGATCCAAGTGGGAGTGCGCAGGACGCCGTAAAAAGTGTGCGGTATCCAAGTGGGAGTGCGCAGGGCGCCGTAGGAAGTGAGCGGGTGTCAAGTGGGAGTGCGCAGGACGCCGTAGAAAGTGTGCGGGATCCAAGTGGGAGAGCGCAGGACGCCGTAAAAAGTGTGCGGTATCCAAGTGGGAGTGCGCCGGACGACATAGAAAGTGTGCGGGACCCGATTGGGAGTGCGCAGCACTCTGCAGAAAGGGTGCGGGACGCAAGTGGGAGTGCGGAGGGCGCCGTAGGAAGTGTGCGGGTGTCAAGTGGGAGTGCGCAGGACGCCGTAGAAAGTGTGTGGGACCCAAGTGGGAGAGCGCCGGACCCCGTAAAAAGTGTGCGGGACCCAAGTGGGAGAGCGCCGGACCCCGTAGAAAGTGTGCGGAACCCAAGTGGGAGTGCGCAGGACGTCGTAGAAAGTGTGCGGGACCCAAGTGGGAGTGCGCAGGACGTCGTAGAAAGTGTGCGGGATCCAAGTGGGAGTGCGCAGGACTTCGTAGAAAGTGTGAGGGACCCAAGTGGGATCGCGCAGCACGCCGTAGAAAGTGTGCGGGACCCAAGTGGGAGTGCGCAGGACGTCGTAGAAAGTGTGCGGGATTCAAGTGGGAGTGCGCAGGACGCCGTAGAAAGTGTGCGGGATCCAAGTGGGAGTGCGCAGGACGCCGTATAAAGTGTGCGGGACCCAAGTGGGAGTGCGCCGGACGCCGTAGAAAGTGTGCGGGACCCAAGTGGGAGTGCGCAGGACGTTGTAGAAAGTGTGCGGGATCTAAGTGGTAGTGCGCAGGGCGCCGTAGAAAGTGTGCGGGTTTCAAGTGGGAGCTTGTCGGACGCCGTAGAAAGTGTGCGGGACCCAAATGGGAATGCGCAGGACGCCGTAGAAAGTGTGCGGGACCCAAATGGGAGTGCGCCGGACGCCGTAGAAAGTGTGCGGGAACCAAGTGGGAGCGCCGGACGCCATAGAAAGTGTGCGGGATCTAAGTGGGAGTGCGCAGGACGCCGTAGAAAGTGTGCGGGACCCGAGTGGGAGTGCGCCGGGCGCCGTAGGAAGTGTGCGGGTGTCAAGTGGGAGTGCGCAGGACGCCGTAGAAAGTGTGCGGGATCCAAGTGGGAGTGCGCCGGACGCCGTAGAAAGTGTGCGGGACCCAAGTGGGAGTGCGCCGAACGCCATAGAAAGTGTGCGGGACCCCAGTGGGAGTGCGCAGGACGCCGTATAAAGTGTGCGGGACCCAAGTGGGAGTGCGCAGGGCGCCGTAGGAAGTGTGCGGGTGTCAAGTGGGAGTGCGCAGGACGCCGTAGAAAGTGTGCGGAACTCAAGTGGGAGAGCGCCGGACGCCGTAGAAAGTGTGCGGGATCCAAGTGGGAGAGCGCCGGACGCCGTAGAAAGTGTGCGGGATCCAAGTGGAAGTGCGCAGGACGCCATATAAAGTGTGCGGGACCCGAGTGGGAGTGCGCAGGACGCCGTAGGAAGTGTGCGGGTGTCAAGTGGGAGTGCGCAGGACGCCGTAGAAAGTGTATGGGATCCAAGTGGGAGTGCGCAGGACGCCGTAGAAAGTGTGCGGGACCCAAGTGGGAGTGCGCCGAACGCCGTAGAAAGTGTGCGGGACCCGAGTGAGAGTGCGCAGGACGCCGTATAAGTGTGCGGGACCCAAGTGGGAGTGCGCCGGACGCCGTAAAAAGTGTGCGGGATCCAAGTGGGAGTGCGCAGGACGCCGTAGAAAGTGTGTGCGACCCAAGTGCGAGTTTCCCGGACGCCATAGAAAGCGTGCGGGACCCAAGTGGGAGGGTGCAGGACGCTGTAGAAAGTGTGCGGGATTCAAGTGGGAGAGCGCCGGACGCCATAGAAAGTTTGCGGGATCCAAGTGGGAGTGCGCAGGGCGCCGTAGGAAGTGAGCGGGTGTCAAGTGGGAGTGCGCAGGACGCCGTAGAAAGTGTGCGGGATCCAAGGGGGAGGGCGGAGGACGCCATAGAAAGTGTGCGGTACCCAAGTGGGAGTGCGCCGGACGCCGTAGAAAGTGTGCGGGACCCGAATGAGAGTGCGCAGGACGCCGTAGAAAGTGTGCGGGACCCGAGTGGGAGTGCGCAGGACGCCGTAGAAAGTGTGCGGGATCCAAGTGGGAGTGCGCAGGACGCCGTAGAAAGTGTGCGGGATCCAAGTGGGAGAGCGCCGGACGCCATAGAAAGTGTGCGGGATCCAAGTGGGAGTGCGCTGGATGCCATAGAAGGGGTGCGGGGTCCAAGTGGGAGTGCGCAGGGACGCCGTAGAAAGTGTGCGGGTGTCAAGTGGGAGTGCGCAGGACGCCGTAGAAAGTGTGCGGGATCCAAGTGGGAGTGCGCAGGACGCCGTATAAAATGTGCGGGACCCGAGTGGGAGAGCGCCGGACGCCATAGGAAGTGTGCGGGACTCAAGTGGGAGTGCGCCGGACGCCGTAGGAAGTGTGCGGGATCCAAGTGGGAGTGCGCCGGACGCCATAGAAAAAGTGCGGGATCCAAGTGGGAGTGCGCAGGTTGCCATAGAAAGTGTGCAGGATCCAAGTGGTAGTGCGCCGAACGCTGTAGAAAGTGTGCGGGACCCGAGTGAGAGTGCGCGGGACGCCGTAGGAAGTGTGCGGTATCCAAGTGAGAGTGCGCCGGACGCCGTAGAAAGTGTGCGGGATCCAAGTGGGAGCTTGTCGAACGCCACAGAAGGTTTACCAGACCCAAATGGGAATGCGCAGGGCGCCGTAGAATGTGTGCGGGACCCAAATGGTAGTGCGCCAGACGCCGTAGTATGTGTGCGGGAACCAAGTGGGAGAGCGCCGGACGCCATAGAAAGTGTGCGGGATCTGGTGGGAGTGCGCAGGACGCCATATAAAGTGTGCGAGACCCGAGTGGGAGTGCGCAGGGCGCCGTAGGAAGTGGGCGGGTGTCAAGTGGGAGTGCGCAGGACGCCGTAGAAAGTGTACGGGATCCAAGTGGGAGTGCGCAGGACGCCGTAGAAAGTGTGCGGGACCCAAGTGGGAGTGCGCCGAACGCCATAGAAAGTGTGCAGGACCCCGGTGAGAGTGCGCCGGACGCCGTATAAGGTGTGCGGGACCCGAGTGGGAGTGCGCAGGGCGCCGTAGGAAGTGGGCGGGTGTCAAGTGGGAGTGCGCAGGACGCCGTAGAAAGTGTGCGGGATCCAAGTGGGAGAGCGCAGGACGCCATAGAAAGTGTGCGGGATCCAAGTGGGAGAGCGCAGGACGCCGTAGAAAGTGTGCGGGATCCAAGTGGGAGTGCGCAGGACGCCGTATAAAGTGTGCGGGACCCGAGTGGGAGAGCGCCGGACGCCATAGGAAGTGTGCGGGTGTCAAGTGGGTGTGCGCATAACGCCGTAGAAAGTGTGTGGAACTCAAATGAGAGTGCGCCTGACCCCGTAGAAAGTGTGCGGGACCCAAGTGGGAGTGCGCCGAACGCCATAGAAAGTGTGCGGGACCCGAGTGAGAGTGCGCCGGACGCCGTAGAAAGTGTGAGGGACCCGAGTGAGAGTGCGCAGGGCGGCGGAGGAAGTGGGCGGGTGTCAAGGGGGAGTGCGCAGGACGCCGTAGAAAGTGTGTGCGACCCAAGTGGGAGTGCGCCGGACGCCGTACAAAGTGTGCGGGACCCAGTGGGAGTGCGCAGGACGCCGTAGAAAGTGTGCGGTATCCAAGTGGGAGTGCGCAGGACGCCGTAGAAAGTGTGCGGGATCCAAGTGGGAGTGCGCAGGACGCCGTAGGAAGTGTGCGGGTGTCAAGTGGGAGCGCGCAGGACGCCGTAGAAAGTGTATGGGATCCAAGTGGGAGTGCGCAGGACGCCGTAGAAAGTGTGCGGGACCCAAGTGGGAGTGCGCCGAACGCCGTAGAAAGTGTGCGGGACCCGAGTGAGAGTGCGCAGGACGCCGTATAAAGTGTGCGGGACCCGAGGTGGAGTGCGCAGGGCGCCGTAGGAAGTGTGCGGGTGTCAAGTGGGAGTGCGCAGGACGCCGTAGAAAGTGTGTGCGACCCAAGTGGGAGAGCGCCGGACGCCATAGAAAGTGTGCGGGATCCAAGTGGGAGAGCGCAGGACGCCGTAGAAAGTGTGCGGGATCCAAGTGGGAGTGCACAGGGCGCCGTAGGAAGTGGGCGGGTTCCAAGTGGGAGTGCGCAGGACGCCATAGAAAGTGTGCGGGATCCAAGTGGGAGAGCGACGGACGCCATAGAAAGTGTGTGGGAGTGCGCAGGACGCCGTAGAAAGTGTGTGGGATCCAAGTGGGAGTGCGCAGGACGCCGTAGAAAGTGTGCGGGATCCAAGTGGGAGTGCTCAGGACGCCGTAGAAAGTGTGCGAGATCCAAGTAGGAGTGCGCAGGGCGCCGTAAAATGTGTACGGGACCCAAGTGGGAGAGCGCCGGACGCCGTAGAAGGTGTGCGGGACCCAAGTGGGAGTGCGCAGGACGCCGTAGAAAGTGTGCGGTATCCAAGTGGGAGAGCGCCGGACGCCATAGAAAGTGTGCGGTATCCAAGTGGGAGCTTGTCGAACGCTACAGAAGGTGTGCGGGACCCAAATGGGAATGCGCAGGGCGCCGTAGAAAGTGTGCGGGACCCAAGTGGTAGTGCGCCAGACGCCGTAGTATGTGTGCGGGACCCAAGTGGGAGAGCGCCGGACGCCATAGAAAGTGGGCGGGATCTAAGTGGGAGTGCGCAGGACGCCATATAAAGTGTGCGAGACCCGAGTGGGAGTGCGCAGGGCGCCGTAGGAAGTGGGCGGGTGTCAAGTGGGAGTGCGCAGGACGCCGTAGAAAGTGTATGGGATCCAAGTGGGAGTGCGCAGGACGCCGTAGAAAGTGTGCGGGACCCAAGTGGGAGTGCGCCGAACGCCATAGAAAGTGTGCAGGACCCGAGTGAGAGTGCGCAGGACGCCGTATAAGGTGTGCGGGACCCGAGTGGGAGTGCGCAGGGCGCCGTAGGAAGTGGGCGGGTGTCAAGTGGGAGTGCGCAGGACGCCGTAGAAAGTGTGTGGGACCCAAGTGGGAGAGCGCCGGACGCCGTAGAAAGTGTGCGGGATCCAAGTGGGAGAGCGCAGGACGCCGTAGAAAGTGTGCGGGATCCAAGTGGGAGTGCGCAGGGCGCCGTAGGAAGTGGGCGGGTGTCAAGTGGGAGTGCGCAGGACGCCGTAGAAAGTGTGTGGGATCCAAGTGGGAGTGCACAGGACGCCGTAGAAAGTGTGCGGGACCCAAGTGGGAGAGCGCCGGACGCCGTAGAAGGTGTGCGGGACCCAAGTGGTAGTGCGCAGGACGCCGTAGAAAGTGTGCGGTATCCAAGTGGGAGTGCGCAGGACGCCGTAGAAAGTGTGCGGGATCCAAGTAGGAGTGCGCAGGACGCCGTATAAGGTGTGCGGGACCCAAGTGGGAGAGCGCCGGGCGCCGTAGAAGGTGTGAAGGAACCCAAGTGGGAGTGCGCAGGACGCCGTAGAAAGTGTGCGGTATCCAAGTGGGAGTGCGCAGGACGCCGTAGAAAGTGTGCGGGATCCAAGTGGGAGCTTGTCGAACGCCATAGAAAGTGTGCGGGATCCAAGTGGGAGTGCGCAGGGCGCCGTAGAATGTGTACGGGACCCAAATGGTAGTGCGCCAGACGCCGTAGTATGTGTGCGGGGACCAAGGGGGAGAGCGCCGGACGCCATAGAAAGGGGGCGGGATCTAAGTGGGAGGGCGCAGGAAGCCATATAAAGTGTGCGAGACCCGAGTGGGAGTGCGCGGGGCGCCGTAGGAAGTGGGCGGGTGTCAAGTGGGAGTGCGCAGGACGCCGTAGAAAGTGTATGGGATCCAAGTGGGAGTGCGAAGGACGCCGTAGAAAGTGTGCGGGACCCAAGTGGGAGTGCGCCGAACGCCATAGAAAGTGTGCGGGACCCCAGTGAGAGTGCGCAGGACGCCGTATAAAGTGTGCGGGACCCGAGTGGGAGTGCGCAGGGCTCCGTAGGAAGTGGGCGGGTGTCAAGTGGGAGTGCGCAGGACGCCGTAGAAAGTGTGTGGAACTCAAGTGGGAGAGCGCCGGACGCCGTAGAAAGTGTGCGGGATCCAAGTGGGAGAGCGCAGGACGCCGTAGAAAGTGTGCGGGATCCAAGTGGGAGTGCGCAGGGCGCCGTAGGAAGTGGGCGGGTGTCTAGTGTGAGTGCGCAGGACGCCGTAGAAAGTGTGTGGGATCCAAGTGGGAGTGCGCAGGAAGCCGTAGAAAGTGTGTGGGATCCAAGTGGGAGTGCGCAGGACGCCGTAGAAAGTGTGCGGGACCCAAGTGGGAGAGCGCCGGACGCCGTAGAAGGTGTGCGGGACCCAAGTGGGAGTGCGCAGGACGCCGTAGAAAGTGTGCGGTATCCAAGTGGGAGTGCTCAGGACGCCGTAGAGAGTGTGCGAGATCCAAGTAGGAGTGCGCAGGACGCCGTATAAGGTGTGTGCGACCCAAGTGGGAGAGCGCCGGACGCCGTAGAAGGTGTGCGGGACCCAAGTGGGAGTGCGCAGGACGCCGTAGAAAGTGTGCGGTATCCAAGTGGGAGTGCGCAGGATGCCGTAGAAAGTGTGCGGGATCCAAGTGGGAGTGCGCAGGGCGCCGTAGGAAGTGGGCGGGTGTCAAGTGGGAGTGCGCAGGACGCCGTAGAAAGTGTATGGGATCCAAGTGGGAGTGCGCAGGACGCCGTAGAAAGTGTGCGGGACCCAAGTGGGAGTGCGCCGAACGCCATAGAAAGTGTGCAGGACCCGAGTGAGAGTGCGCAGGACGCCGTATAAGGTGTGCGGGACCCGAGTGGGAGTGCGCAGGGCGCCGTAGGAAGTGGGCGGGTGTCAAGTGGGAGTGCGCAGGACGCCGTAGAAAGTGTGTGCGACCCAAGTGGGAGAGCGCCGGACGCCGTAGAAAGTGTGCGGGATCCAAGTGGGAGAGCGCAGGACGCCGTAGAAAGTGTGCGGGATCCAAGTGGGAGTGCGCAGGGCGCCGTAGTAAGTGGGCGGGTGTCAAGTGGGAGTGCGCAGAAAGCCGTAGAAAGTGTGTGAGATCCAAGTGGGAGTGCGCAGGACGCCGTAGAAAGTGTGCGGGACCCAAGTGGGAGAGCGCCGGACGCCGTAGAAGGTGTGCGGGACCCAAGTGGGAGTGCGCAGGACGCCGTAGAAAGTGTGCGGTATTCAAGTGGGAGTGCTCAGGACGCCGTAGAGAGTGTGCGAGATCCAAGTAGGAGTGCGCAGGACGCCGTATAAGGTGTGCGGGACCCAAGTGGGAGAGCGCCGGACGCCGTAGAAGGTGTGCGGAACCCAAGTGGGAGTGCGCAGGACGCCGAAGAAAGTGTGCGGTATCCAAGTGGGAGTGCGCAGGACGCCGTAGAAAGTGTGCGGGATCCAAGTGGGAGCTTGTCGAACGCTACAGAAGGTTTACCAGACCCAAATGGGAATGCGCAGGGCGCCGTAGAATGTGTACGGGACCCAAATGGTAGTGCGCCAGACGCCGTAGTATGTGTGCGGGAACCAAGTGGGAGAGCGCCGGACGCCATAGAAAGTGGGCGGGATCTAAGTGGGAGTGCGCAGGAAGCCATATAAAGTGTGCGAGACCCGAGTGGGAGTGCGCGGGGCGCCGTAGGAAGTGGGCGGGTGTCAAGTGGGAGTGCGCAGGACGCCGTAGAAAGTGTATGGGATCCAAGTGGGAGTGCGAAGGACGCCGTAGAAAATGTGCGGGACCCAAGTGGGAGTGCGCCGAACGCCATAGAAAGTGTGCAGGACCCCAGTGAGAGTGCGCAGGTTGCCGTATAAGGTGGGCGGGACCCGAGTGGGAGTGCGCAGGGCTCCGTAGGAAGTGGGCGGGTGTCAAGTGGGAGTGCGCAGGACGCCGTAGAAAGTGTGTGGAACTCAAGTGGGAGAGCGCCGGACGCCGTAGAAAGTGTGCGGGATCCAAGTGGGAGAGCGCAGGACGCCGTAGAAAGTGCGCGGGATCCAAGTGGAAGTGCGCAGGACGCCATATAAAGTGTGCGAGACCCGAGTGGGAGTGCGCAGGGCGCCGTAGGAAGTGGGCGGGTGTCAAGTGGGAGTGCGCAGGACGCCGTAGAAAGTGTATGGGATCCAAGTGGGAGTGCGCAGGACGCCGTAGAAAGTGTGCGGGACCCAAGTGGGAGTGCGCCGAACGCCATAGAAAGTGTGCAGGACCCGAGTGAGAGTGCGCAGGACGCCGTATAAGGTGTGCGGGACCCGAGTGGGAGTGCGCAGGGCGCCGTAGGAAGTGGGCGGGTGTCAAGTGGGAGTGCGCAGGACGCCGTAGAAAGTGTGTGCGACCCAAGTGGGAGAGCGCCGGACGCCGTAGAAGGTGTGCGGGACCCAAGTGGGAGTGCGCAGGACGCCGTAGAAAGTGTGCGGTATCCAAGTGGGAGTGCGCAGGATGCCGTAGAAAGTGTGCGGGATCCAAGTGGGAGTGCGCAGGGCGCCGTAGGAAGTGGGCGGGTGTCAAGTGGGAGCGCGCAGGACGCCGTAGAAAGTGTATGGGATCCAAGTGGGAGTGCGCAGGACGCCGTAGAAAGTGTGCGGGACCCAAGTGGGAGTGCGCCGAACGCCATAGAAAGTGTGCAGGACCCGAGTGAGAGTGCGCAGGACGCCGTATAAGGTGTGCGGGACCCGAGTGGGAGTGCGCAGGGCGCCGTAGGAAGTGGGCGGGTGTCAAGTAGGAGTGCGCAGGACGCCGTAGAAAGTGTGTGCGACCCAAGTGGGAGAGCGCCGGACGCCGTAGAAAGTGTGCGGGATCCAAGTGGGAGAGCGCAGGACGCCGTAGAAAGTGTGCGGGATCCAAGTGGGAGTGCGCAGGGCGCCGTAGTAAGTGGGCGGGTGTCAAGTGGGAGTGCGCAGGAAGCCGTAGAAAGTGTGTGGGATCCAAGTGGGAGTGCGCAGGACGCCGTAGAAAGTGTGCGGGACCCAAGTGGGAGAGCGCCGGACGCCGTAGAAGGTGTGCGGGACCCAAGTGGGAGTGCGCAGGACGCCGTAGAAAGTGTGCGGTATCCAAGTGGGAGTGCTCAGGACGCCGTAGAGAGTGTGCGAGATCCAAGTAGGAGTGCGCAGGACGCCGTATAAGGTGTGCGGGACCCAAGTGGGAGAGCGCCGGACGCCGTAGAAGGTGTGCGGAACCCAAGTGGGAGTGCGCAGGACGCCGTAGAAAGTGTGCGGTATCCAAGTGGGAGTGCGCAGGACGCCGTAGAAAGTGTGCGGGATCCAAGTGGGAGCTTGTCGAACGCTACAGAAGGTTTACCAGACCCAAATGGGAATGCGCAGGGCGCCGTAGAATGTGTACGGGACCCAAATGGTAGTGCGCCAGACGCCGTAGTATGTGTGCGGGACCCAAGTGGGAGAGCGCCGGACGCCATAGAAAGTGGGCGGGATCTAAGTGGGAGTGCGCAGGAAGCCATATAAAGTGTGCGAGACCCGAGTGGGAGTGCGCGGGGCGCCGTAGGAAGTGGGCGGGTGTCAAGTGGGAGTGCGCAGGACGCCGTAGAAAGTGTATGGGATCCAAGTGGGAGTGCGAAGGACGCCGTAGAAAATGTGCGGGACCCAAGTGGGAGTGCGCCGAACGCCATAGAAAGTGTGCAGGACCCCAGTGAGAGTGCGCAGGACGCCGTATAAGGTGGGCGCGACCCGAGTGGGAGTGCGCAGGGCTCCGTAGGAAGTGGGCGGGTGTCAAGTGGGAGTGCGCAGGACGCCGTAGAAAGTGTGTGGAACTCAAGTGGGAGAGCGCCGGACGCCGTAGAAAGTGTGCGGGATCCAAGTGGGAGAGCGCAGGACGCCGTAGAAAGTGTGCGGGATCCAAGTGGGAGTGCGCAGGGCGCCGTAGGAAGTGGGCGGGTGTCTAGTGTGAGTGCGCAGGACGCCGTAGAAAGTGTGTGGGATCCAAGTGGGAGTGCGCAGGAAGCCGTAGAAAGTGTGTGGGATCCAAGTGGGAGTGCGCAGGACGCCGTAGAAAGTGTGCGGGACCCAAGTGGGAGAGCGCCGGACGCCGTAGAAGGTGTGCGGGACCCAAGTGGGAGTGCGCAGGACGCCGTAGAAAGTGTGCGGTATCCAAGTGGGAGTGCTCAGGACGCCGTAGAGAGTGTGCGGGATCCAAGTGGAGTGCGCAGGACGCCGTATAAGGTGTGCGGGACCCAAGTGGGAGAGCGCCGGACGCCGTAGAAGGTGTGCGGAACCTAAGTGGGAGTGCGCAGGACGCCGTAGAAAGTGTGCGGTATCCAAGTGGGAGTGCGCAGGACGCCGTAGAAAGTGTGCGGGATCCAAGTGGGAGCTTGTCGAACGCTACAGAAGGTTCACCAGACCCAAATGGGAATGCGCAGGGCGCCGTAGAATGTGTACGGGACCCAAATGGTAGTGCGCCAGACGCCGTAGTATGTGTGCGGGACCCAAGTGGGAGAGCGCCGGACGCCATAGAAAGTGGGCGGGATCTAAGTGGGAGTGCGCAGGAAGCCATATAAAGTGTGCGAGACCCGAGTGGGAGTGCGCGGGGCGCCGTAGGAAGTGGGCGGGTGTCAAGTGGGAGTGCGCAGCAGGCCGTAGAAAGTGTATGGGGTCCAAGTGGGAGTGCGCAGGACGCCGTAGAAAATGCGCGGGACCCAAGTGGGAGTGCGCCGAACGCCATAGAAAGTGTGCAGGACCCCAGTGAGAGTGCGCAGGACGCCGTATAAGGTGGGCGCGACCCGAGTGGGAGTGCGCAGGGCTCCGTAGGAAGAGGGCGGGTGTCAAGTGGGAGTGCGCAGGACGCCGTAGAAAGTGTGTGGAACTCAAGTGGGAGAGCGCCGGACGCCGTAGAAAGTGTGCGGGATCCAAGTGGGAGAGCGCAGGACGCCGTAGAAAGTGTGCGGGATCCAAGTGGGAGTGCGCAGGGCGCCATAGGAAGTGGGCGGGTGTCTAGTGGGAGTGCGCAGGACGCCGTAGAAAGTGTGTGGGATCCAAGTGGGAGTGCGCAGGACGCCGTAGAAAGTGTGCGGGACCCAAGTGGGAGAGCGCCCGACGCCGTAGAAGGTGTGCGGGACCCAAGTGGGAGTGCGCAGGACGCCGTAGAAAGTGTGCGGTATCCAAGTGGGAGCGCGCAGGACGCCGTAGAAAGTGTGCGGGATCCAAGTAGGAGTGCGCAGGACGCCGTATAAGGTGTGCGGGACCCAAATGGTAGTGCGCCAGACGCCGTAGTATGTGTACGGGACCCAAGTGGGAGAGCGCCGGACGCCATAGAAAGTGTGCGGGATCCAAGTGGGAGTGCGCAGGACGCCGTAGGAAGTGTGCGGGTGTCAGTGGGAGTGCGCAGGACGCCGTAGAAAGTGTGCGGGATCCAAGTGGGAGTGCGCAGGACGCCGTAGAAAGTGTGCGGGACCCAAGTGGGAGAAGCCGGACGCCGTAGAAAGTGTGCGAAATTCAAGTAGAGAGCGCAGGACGCCGTAGAAAGTATGTGGAACCCAAGTGGGAGTGTGCCGGACGCCGTAGAAAGTGTGCGGGATCCAAGTGGGAGTGCGCAGGGCGCCGTAGGAAGTGGGCGGGTGTCAAGTGGGAGTGCGCAGGACGCCGTAGAAAGTGTGTGGGATCCAAGTGGGAGTGCGCAGGACGCCGTAGAAAGTGTGCGGGACCCAAGTGGGAGAGCGCCGGACGCCGTAGAAGGTGTGCGGGACCCAAGTGGTAGTGCGCAGGACGCCGTAGAAAGTGTGCGGGATCCAAGTGGGAGAGCGCAGGACGCCGTAGAAAGTGGGCGGGATCTAAGTGGGAGTGCGCAGGACGCCGTAAAATGTGTGCGGGGCCCAAGTGGGAGAGCGCCGGACGCTGTAGAAAGTGTGCGGGATCCAAGTGGGAGAGCGCCGAACGCTATTGAAAGTGTGCGGGATCCAAGTGGGAGTGCGCAGGGCGCCGTAGGAAGTGGGCGGGTGTCAAGTGGGAGTGCGCAGGACGCCGTAGAAAGTGTGTGGGATCCAAGTGGGAGTGCGCAGGACGCCGTAGAAAGTGTGCGGGACCCAAGTGGGAGAACGCCGGACGCCGTAGAATGTGTGCGAAATTCAAGTAGGAGAGCGCAGGACGCCGTAGAAAGTGTGTGGGATCCAAGTGGGAGTGCGCCGGACGCCGTAGAAAGTGTGCGGGATCCAAGTGGGAGTGCGCAGGACGTCGTAGAAAGTGTGCGGTATCCAAGTGGGAGTGCTCAGGACGCCGTAGAAAGTGTGCGAGATCCAAGTAGGAGTGCGCAGGACGCCGTATAAGGTGTGCGGGACCCAAGTGGGAGAGCGCCGGACACCGTAGAAGGTGTGCGGGACCCAAGTGGGAGTGCGCAGGACGCCGTAGAAAGTGTGCGGGATCCAAGTGGGAGCTTGTCGAACGCTACAGAAGGTTTACCAGACCCGAATGGGAATGCGCAGGGCGCTGTAGAATGTGTACGGGACCCAAATGGTAGTGCGCCAGACGCCGTAGTATGTGTACGGGACCCAAGTGGGAGAGCGCCGGACGCCATAGAAAGTGTGCGGGATCCAAGTGGGAGTGCGCAGGACGCCGTAGAAAGTGTGTGGAACTCAAGTGGGAGAGCGCCGGACGCCGTAGAAAGTGTGCGGGATCCAAGTGGGAGTGCGCAGGACGCCGTAGAAAGTGTGTGGAACTCAAGTGGGAGAGCGCCGGACGCCGTAGAAAGTGTGCGGGATCCAAGTGGGAGAGCGCAGGACGCCGTAGAAAGTGTGCGGGATCCAAGTGGGAGTGCGCAGGGCGCCGTAGGAAGTGGGCGGGTGTCTAGTGGGAGTGCGCAGGACGCCGTAGAAAGTGTGTGGGATCCAAGTGGGAGTGCGCAGGACGCCGTAGAAAGTGTGCGGGACCCAAGTGGGAGTGCGCAGGAGGCCGTAGAAAGTGTGCGGTATCCAAGTGGGAGCGCGCAGGACGCCGTAGAAAGTGTGCGGGATCCAAGTAGGAGTGCGCAGGACGCCGTATAAGGTGTGCGGGACCCAAATGGTAGTGCGCCAGACGCCGTAGTATGTGTGCGGGACCCAAGTGGGAGAGCGCCGGACGCCATAGAAAGTGTGCGGGATCCAAGTGGGAGTGCGCAGGGCGCCGTAGGAAGTGGGCGGGTGTCAAGTGGGAGTGCGCAGGACGCCGTAGAAAGTGTGTGGGATCCAAGTGGGAGTGCGCAGGACGCCGTAGAAAGTGTGTGGGATCCAAGTGGGAGTGCGCAGGACGCCGTAGAAAGTGTGCGGGACCCAAGTGGGAGAGCGCCGGACGCCGTAGAAGGTGTGCGGGACCCAAGTGGGAGTGCGCAGGACGCCGTAGAAAGTGTGCGGTATCCAAGTGGGAGTGCTCAGGACGCCGTAGAGAGTGTGCGAGATCCAAGTAGGAGTGCGCAGGACGCCGTATAAGGTGTGCGGGACCCAAGTGGGAGAGCGCCGGACGCCGTAGAAGGTGTGCGGAACCCAAGTGGGAGTGCGCAGGACGCCGTAGAAAGTGTGCGGTATCCAAGTGGGAGTGCGCAGGACGCCGTAGAAAGTGTGCGGGATCCAAGTGGGAGCGTCGAACGCCGTAGAAAGTGTGCGGGACCCAAATGGGAATGCGCAGGGACGCCGTAGAATGTGTGCGGGACCCAAATGGTAGTGCGCCAGACGCCGTAGTATGTGTGCGGGACTCAAGTGGGAGAGCGCCGGACGCCATAGAAAGTGTGCGGGATCCAAGTGGGAGTGCGCAGGACGCCGTATAAAGTGTGCGAGACCCGAGTGGGAGTGCGCCGGGCGCCGTAGGAAGTGGGCGGGTGTCAAGTGGGAGTGCGCAGGACGCCGTAGAAAGTGTGCGGGATCCAAGTGGGAGTGCGCCGGACGCCGTAGAAAGTGTGCGGGACCCAAGTGGGAGTGCGCCGAACGCCGTAGAAAGTGTGCAGGACCCCAGTGAGAGTGCGCAGGACGCCGTAGAAAGTGGGCGGGACCCGAGTGGGAGTGCGCAGGAGGCCGTAGAAAGTGTGCGGGATCCAAGCGGGAGTGCGCCAGACGCCGTAGGAAGTGTGCGGGACCCAAGTGAGAGCGCGCCGGACGCCGTAGGAAGTGTGCGGGATCCAAATGGGAGAGCGCCGGACGCCATAGAAAGTTTACGGGACTCAAGTGGGAGTGCGCAGGGCGCCGTAGAAAGTGTGCGGGTGTCAAGTGGGAGTGCGCAGGACGCCGTAGAAAGTGTGTGGGATCCAAGTGGGAGTGCGCAGGACGCCGTAGAAAGTGTGCGGGACCCAAGTGGGAGAGCGCCGGACGCCGTAGAAGGTGTGCGGGACCCAAGTGGGAGTGCGCAGGACGCCGTAGAAAGTGTGCGGTATCCAAGTGGGAGCGCGCAGGACGCCGTAGAAAGTGTGCGGGATCCAAGTAGGAGTGCGCAGGACGCCGTATAAGGTGTGCGGGACCCAAATGGTAGTGCGCCAGACGCCGTAGTATGTGTACGGGACCCAAGTGGGAGAGCGCCGGACGCCATAGAAAGTGTGCGGGATCCAAGTGGGAGTGCGCAGGGCGCCGTAGGAAGTGGGCGGGTGTCAAGTGGGAGTGCGCAGGACGCCGTAGAAAGTGTGTGGGATCCAAGTGGGAGTGCGCAGGACGCCGTAGAAAGTGTGCGGGACCCAAGTGGGAGAACGCCGGACGCCGTAGAATGTGTGCGAAATTCAAGTAGGAGAGCGCAGGACGCCGTAGAAAGTATGTGGAATCCAAGTGGGAGTGCGCCGGACGCCGTAGAAAGTATGCGGGATCCAAGTGGGAGTGCGCAGGACGTCGTAGAAAGTGTGCGGTATCCAAGTGGGAGTGCTCAGGACGCCGTAGAAAGTGTGCGAGATCCAAGTAGGAGTGCGCAGGACGCCGTATAAGGTGTGCGGGACCCAAGTGGGAGAGCGCCGGACACCGTAGAAGGTGTGCGGGACCCAAGTGGGAGTGCGCAGGACGCCGTAGAAAGTGTGCGGGATCCAAGTGGGAGCTTGTCGAACGCCATAGAAAGTTTACGGGACCCAAATGGGAGTGCGCAGGGCGCCGTAGAATGTGTACGGGAACCAAATGGTAGTGCGCCAGACGCCGTGGTATGTGTGCGGGACCCAAGTGGGAGAGCGCCGGACGCCATAGAAAGTGTGCGGGATCCAAGTGGGAGTGCGCAGAACGCCGTATAAAGTGTGCGAAATCCAAGTGGGAGAGCGCCGGACGCCATAGAAAGTGTGCGGGATCCAAGTGGGAGTGCGCAGGACGCCGTATAAAGTGTGGAAATCCGAGTGGGAGAGGGCCGGACGCCATATAAAGTGTGTGGGATCCAAGTGGGAGAGCGCAGGACGCCGTAAAAAGTGTGCGGGATCCAAGTGGGAGTGCGCAGGACGGCGTAGGAAGTGGGCGGGTGTCTAGTGGGAGTGCGCAGGACGCCGTAGAAAGTGTGTGGGATCCAAGTGGGAGTGCGCAGGACGTCGTACAAAGTGTGCGGGACCCAAGTGGGAGTGCGCAGGAGGCCGTAGAAAGTGTGCGGTATCCAAGTGGGAGCGCGCAGGACGCCGTAGAAAGTGTGCGGGATCCAAGTGGGAGCGCGCAGGACGCCGTAGAAAGTGTGCGGGATCCAAGTAGGAGTGCGCAGGACGCCGTATAAGGTGTGCGGGACCCAAATGGTAGTGCGCCAGACGCCGTAGTATGTGTACGGGACCCAAGTGGGAGAGCGCCGGACGCCGTAGAATGTGTGCGGGATCCAAGCGGGAGTGCGCAGGACGCCGTAGGAAGTGTGCGGTGTCCAAGTGGGAGTGCGAAGGACGCCGTAAAAAGTGTGCGGGACACCAGTGGCAGTGCGCAGGACGCCGTAGAAATTGTGCGGGACCCAAGTGGGAGAGCGCCGGACGCCGTAGAAGGTGTGCGGGACCCAAGTGGGAGTGCGCAGGACGCCGTAGAAAGTGTGCGGTATCCAAGTGGGAGTGCGCAGGACGCCGTAGAGAGTGTGCGGGATCCAAGTGGAGTGCGCAGGACGCCGTATAAAGTGTGCGGGACCCAAGTGGGAGAGCGCCGGACGCCGTAGAAGGTGTGCGGAACCCAAGTGGGAGTGCGCAGGACGCCGTAGAAAGTGTGCGGTATCCAAGTGGGAGTGCGCAGGACGCCGTAGAAAGTGTGCGGGATCCAAGTGGGAGGTTGTCGAACGCCGTAGAAGGTTTACCAGACCCAAATGGGAATGCGCCGGACGCCGTAGAAAATGCGGTGGACTCAAATGCGAGTGCGTCAGACGCCGTAGAAAGTGTGCGGGACCCAAGTGGGAGAGCGCTGGACGCCGTAGAAAGTGTGCGGGATCTAAGTGGGAGTGCGCAGGACGCCGTAGAAAGTGTGCGGGACCCGAGTGGGAGTGCGCAGGGCGCCGTAGGAAGTGTGCGGGTGTCAAGTGGGAGTGCGCAGGACGCCGTAGAAAGTGTATGGGATCCAAGTGGGAGTGCGCCGGACGCCGTAGAAAGTGTGCGGGACCCAAGTGGGAGTGCGCCGGACGCCATAGAAAGTGTGCGGGACCCCAGTGGGAGTGCGCAGGACGCCGTATAAGTGTGGGCGGGACCCGAGTGGGAGTGCGCAGGGACGCCGTAGGAAGTGGGCGGGTGTCAAGTGGGAGTGCGCAGGACGCCGTAGAAAGTGTGTGGAACTCAAGTGGGAGAGCGCCGGACGCCGTAGAAAGTGTGCGGGATCCAAGTGGGAGAGCGCAGGACGCCGTAGAAAGTGTGCGGGATCCAAGTGGGAGTGCGCAGGGCGCCGTAGGAAGTGGGCGGGTGTCTATTGGGGGGGCGCAGGACGCCGTAGAAAGTGTGTGGGATCCAAGTGGGAGTGCGCAGGACGCCGTAGAAAGTGTGCGGGACCCAAGTGGGAGAGCGCCTGACGCCGTAGAAGGTGTGCGGGACCCAAGTGGGAGTGCGCAGGAGGCCGTAGAAAGTGTGCGGTATCCAAGTGGGAGCGCGCAGGACGCCGTAGAAAGTGTGTGGGATCCAAGTGGGAGTGCGCTGGACGCCGTAGAAAGTGTGCGGGACCCAAATGGTAGTGCGCCAGACGCCGTAGTATGTGTACGGGACCCAAGTGGGAGAGCGCCGGACGCCATAGAAAGTGTGCGGGATCCAAGTGGGAGTGCTCAGGACGCCGTAGAAAGTGTGCGAGATCCAAGTAGGAGTGCGCAGGACGCCGTATAAGGTGTGCGGGACCCAAGTGGGAGAGCGCCGGACGCCGTAGAAGGTGTGCGGGGCCCAAGTGGGAGTGCGCAGGACGCCGTAGAAAGTGTGCGCGATCCGCGGGAGCTTGTCGAACGCCACAGAAGGTTTACCAGACCCGAATGGGAATGCGCAGGGCGCCGTAGAATGTGTACGGGACCCAAATGGTAGTGCGCCGGACGCCGTAGTATGTGTGCGGGACCCGTGGGAGAGCGCCGGACGCCGCATAAAGTGTGCGGTATCCAAGTGGGAGTGCGCTGGACGCCGTAGAAAGTGTGCGGTATCCAAGTGGGAGTGCGCAGGACGCCGTAGAAAGTGTGTGGGATCCAAGTGGGAGTGCGCCGGACGCCGTAGAAAGTGTGTGGAACTCAAGTGGGAGAGCGCCGGACGTCGTAGAAAGTGTGGGGGATCCAAGTGGGAGTGCGCCGGACGCCGTAGAAAGTGTGTGGAACTCAAGTGGGAGAGCGCCGGACGCCGTAGGAAGTGGGCGGGTGTCTATTGGGAGTGCGCAGGACGCCGTAGAAAGTGTGTGGGATCCAAGTGGGAGTGCGCAGGACGCCGTAGAAAGTGTGCGGGACCCAAAAACGGGAGAGCGCAGGACGCCGTAGAAAGTGTGTGGGATCCAAGTGGGAGTGCGCCGGACGCCGTAGAAAGTGTGCGGGATCCAAGTGGGAGTGCGCAGGACGTCGTAGAAAGTGTGCGGGATCCAAGTGGGAGTGCGCAGGACGCCGTAGAAAGTGTGCGGGACCCAAATGGTAGTGCGCCAGACGCCGTAGTAAGTGTGCGGGACCCAAGTGGGAGAGCGCCGGACGCCATAGAAAGTGTGCGGGATCCAAGTGGGAGTGCGCAGGACGCCGTAGAAAGTGTGCGGGATCATAGACGGAGTGAGCAGGATGCCGTAGAAGTAGTACGGGATCATAGTGGGAGTGAGCGGGACGCCGCAGAAAGTGTGCGGGACCCGATTGAGAGTGCGCCGGACGCCGTAGAAAGTAAGCGAAATCTAAGTGGGAGAGCCCCGGACGCCATAGAAAGTGTGCGGGATCCAAGTGGGAGAGCGCAGGACGCCATAGAAAGTGTGCGGGACCCGAGTGAGAGTGCGCCGGACGCCGTAGAAAGTGTGCGGGATCCAAGTGGGAGTGCGCCGGACGCCGTAGAAAGTGTGCGGGACCCATGGGAGTGCGCCGGACGCCGTAGAAAGTGTGCGGGATCCAAGTGGGAGTGCGCAGGACGCCGTAGAAAGTGTGCGGGATCCAAGTGGGAGTGCGCAGGACGCCGTATAAAGTGTGCGGGACCCGCGGAGAGTGCGCCGGACGCCGTAGAAAGTGTGCGGGACCCAAGTGGGAGTGCGCAGGACGCCGTAGAAAGTGTGCGGGATCCAGGAGTGGAGAGTGCGCCGGACGCCGTAGAAGGATGTGCGGGACCCAAAGTGGGGGTGCGCCGGACGCCGTAGAAAGTGTGCGGGACCCAAATGGTAGTGCGCCAGACGCCGTAGAAAGTGTGGGACCCAAGTGGGAGAGCGCCGGACGCCATAGAAAGTGTGCGGGATCCGAGTGGGAGTGCGCAGGACGCCGTATAAGGTGTGCGGGACCCGAGTGGGAGTGCGCAGGGCGCCGTAGGAAGTGTGCGGGTGTCAAGTGGGAGTGCGCAGGACGCCGTAGAAAGTGTATGGGATCCAAGTGGGAGTGCGCAGGACGCCGTAGAAAGTGTGCGGGACCCAAGTGGGAGTGCGCCGAACGCCGTAGAAAGTGTGCGGGACCCGAGTGAGAGTGCGCAGGACGCCGTATAAGTGTGCGGGACCCGAGTGGGAGTGCGCAGGGCGCCGTAGGAAGTGTGCGGGTGTCAAGTGGGAGTGCGCAGGACGCCGTAGAAAGTGTGTGCGGACCCAAGTGGGAGCGCCGGACGCCGTAGAAGGTGTGCGGGACCCAAGTGGGAGTGCGCAGGACGCCGTAGAAAGTGTGCGGTATCCAAGTGGGAGTGCGCAGGACGCCGTAGAAAGTGTGCGGGACCCAGAGTGGGGCTTGTGCGGGAACGCCAGAAGGTTTACCAGACCCGAATGGGAATGCGCAGGGACGCCGTAGAAATGTGTGCGGATCCAAATGGTAGTGCGCCAGACGCCGTAGTATGTGTGCGGGACCCAAGTGGGAGAGCGCTGGACGCTATAGAAAGTGGGCGCGATCTAATTGGGAGTGCGCAGGACGCCATATAAAGTGTGCGAGACCCGAGTGGGAGTGCGCAGGGCGCCGTAGGAAGTGGGCGGGTGTCAAGTGGGAGTGCGCAGGACGCCGTAGAAAGTGTATGGGATCCAAGTGGGAGTGCGCAGGACGCCGTAGAAAGTGTGCGGGACCCAAGTGGGAGTGCGCCGAACGCCGTAGAAAGTGTGCGGGACCCGAGTGAGAGTGCGCAGGACGCCGTATAAGTGTGCGGGACCCGAGTGGGAGTGCGCAGGGCGCCGTAGGAAGTGGGCGGGTGTCAAGTGGGAGTGCGCAGGACGCCGTAGAAAGTGTGTGGGACCCAAGTGGGAGAGCGCCGGACGCCGTAGCAAGTGTGCGCGACCCAGTTGGAAGTGCGCCGAACGCCGTAAAAAGTGTGCGGGTTTTACGTGGGAGTGCGCAGGGCGCCGTAGAAAGTGGGCGGGTTTTACGTGGGAGTGCGCAGGACGCCGTAGAAAGTGTGTGGGATCAAGTGGGAGAGCGCCGGGCGCCGTAGAAGGTGTGCGGGACCCAAGTGGAAGTGCGCCGAACGCCGTAGAAAGTGTGCGAAATTCAAGTAGGAGAGCGCCGGACGCCATAGAAAATTTGCGGGATCCAAGTGGGAGAGCGCAGGACGCCGTAGAAAGTGTGCGGGATCCAAGTGGGAGTGCGCAGGGCGCCGTAGGAAGTGGGCGGGTGTCAAGTGGGAGTGCGCAGGACGCCGTAGAAAGTGTGTGGGATCCAAGTGGGAGTGCGCCGGACGCCGTAGAAAGTGTGCGAGACCCAAGTGGGAGTGCGCCGGACGCCGTAGAATGTGTGTGGGATCCAAGTGGGAGTGCGCGGGACGCCGTAGAAAGTGTGCGGGATCCAAGTAGGAGTGCGCAGGACGCCGTATAAGGTGTGCGGGACCCAGGTGGAGAAGTGCGCCGGACGCCGTAGAAAGTGTGCGGGACCCAAGTGGGAGTGCGCAGGACGCCGTAGAAAGTGTGCGGGATCCAAGTGGGAGTGCGCAGGACGCCGTAGAAAGTGTGCGGGATCCAAGTGGGAGTGCGCCGGACGCCGTAGAAGGTGTGCGGGACCCAAATGGGGAGTGCGCAGGGCGCCGTAGAAAGTGTACGGGACCCAAATGTTAGTGCGCCAGACGCCGTAGAAAGTGTGCGGGACCCAAGTGGGAGAGCGCCGGACGCCATAGAAAGTGTGCGGGATCCAAGTAGGAGTGCGCAGTACGCCGTATAAAGTGTGCGGGACCCAGTGGGAGTGCGCAGGGCGCCGTAGGAAGTGGGCGGGTGTCAAGTGGGAGTGCGCAGGACGCCGTAGAAAGTGTGCGGGATCCAAGTGGGAGTGCGCAGGACGCCGTAGAAGGTGTGCGGGACCCAAGTGGGAGTGCGCCGGACGCCATAGAAAGTGTGCAGGACCCGAGTGAGAGTGCGCAGGACGCCGTAGAAAGTGTGCGGGACCCGAGTGGGAGTGCGCAGGACGCCGTAGAAAGTGTGCGGGTGTCAAGTGGGAGTGCGCAGGACGCCGTAGAAAGTGTGTGCGGGACCCAAGTGGGAGAGCGCCGGACGCCGTAGAAAGTGTGCGGGATCCAAGTGGGAGTGCGCAGGACGCCGTAGAAAGTGTGCGGGATCCAAGTGGGAGTGCGCAGGACGCCGTAGAAAGTGTGTGCGGGTGTCAAGTGGGAGTGCGCAGGACGCCGTAGAAAGTGTGCGGGATACAAGTGGGAGTGCGCAGGACGCCGTAGAAAGTGTGCGGGACCAGTGGGAGAGCGCCTGACGCCGTAGAAGGTGTGCGGGACCCAAGTGGGAGTGCGCAGGACGCCGTAGAAAGTGTGCGGGATCCAAAGTGGAGTGCGCAGGACGCTGTAGAAAGTGTGCGGGATCCAAGTGGGAGTGCGCAGGATGCCGTAGAAAGTGTGCGGGATCCAAGTGGGAGTGCGCAGGGCGCCGTAGGAAGTGGGCGGGTGTCAAGTGGGAGTTCGTCGAACGCTACAGAAGGTTCACCAGACCCAAATGGGAATGCGCAGGGCGACGTAGAATGTGTACGGGACCCAAATGGTAGTGCGCCAGACGCCGTAGAATGTGTGCGGGACCCAAGTGGGAGAGCGCCGGACGCCATAGAAAGTGGGCGGGATCTAAGTGGGAGTGCGCAGGACGCCGTATAAAGTGTGCGGGACCCAAGTGCGGAGAGCGCCGGTCGCCGTAGAAAGGGTGCGGTGTCAAGTGGGAGTGCGCAGGACGCCGTAGAAAGTGTGCGGGATCCAAGTAGGAGTGCGCAGGACGCCGTAGAAAGTGTGCGGGACCCAAGTGGGAGTGCGCCGAACGCCATAGAAAGTGTGCAGGACCCGAGTGAGAGTGCGCAGGACGCCGTAGAAAGTGTGCGAGACCCGAGTGGGAGTGCGCAGGGCGCCGTAGGAAGTGGGCGGGTGTCAAGTGGGAGTGCGCAGGACGCCGTAGAGAGTGTGCGGGATCCAAGTGGGAGTGCGCAGGGCGCCGTAGGAAGTGGGCGGGTGTCAAGTGGGAGTGGGCAGGACGCCGTAGAAAGTGTGCGGATACAAGTGGGAGTGCGCAGGACGCCGTAGAAAGTGTGCGGGACCCAAGTGGGAGAGCGCCTGACGCCGTAGAAAGGTGTGCGGGACCCAAGTGGGAGTGCGCAGGACGCCGTAGAAAGTGTGCGGTATCCAAGTGGGAGTGCGCAGTACGCCGAAGAAAGTGTGCGGGATCCAAGTGGGAGTGCGCAGGATGCCGTAGAAAGTGTGCGGGATCCAAGTGGGAGTGCGCAGGATGCCGTAGAAAGTGTGAGGCATCCAAGTGGGAGTTCGTCGAACGCCGTAGAAGGTTCACCAGACCCAAATGGGAATGCGCAGGGCGACGTAGAAAGTGTGCGGGACCCAAATGGTAGTGCGCCAGACGCCGTAGTATGTGTGCGGGACCCAAGTGGGAGAGCGCCGGACGCCATAGAAAGTGGGCGGGATCTGGTGGGAGTGCGCAGGACGCCATATAAAGTGTGCGAGACCCGAGTGGGAGTGCGCAGGGCGCCGTAGGAAGTGGGCGGGTGTCAAGTGGGAGTGCGCAGGACGCCGTAGAAAGTGTATGGGATCCAAGTAGGAGTGCGCAGGACGCCGTAGAAAGTGTGCGGGACCCAAGTGGGAGTGCGCCGAACGCCATAGAAAGTGTGCAGGACCCGAGTGAGAGTGCGCAGGACGCCGTATAAAGTGTGCGGGACCCGAGTGGGAGTGCGCAGGGCGCCGTAGGAAGTGTGCGGGTGTCAAGTGGGAGTGCGCAGGACGCCGTAGAAAGTGTGTGCGACCCAAGTGGGAGAGCGCCGGACGCCGTAGAAAGTGTGCGGGTGTCAGGTGGGAGTGCGCAGGACGCCGTAGAGAGTGTGCGGGATCCAAGTGGGAGTGCGCAGGGCGCCGTAGGAAGTGGGCGGGTGTCAAGTGGGAGTGCGCAGGACGCCGTAGAAAGTGTGTGGGATCCAAGTGGGAGTGCACAGGACGCCGTAGAAAGTGTGCGGGACCCAAGTGGGAGAGCGCCGGACGCCGTAGAAGGTGTGCGAAACTCAAGTAGGAGAGCGCCGGACGCCATAGAAAGTTTGCGGGATCCAAGTGGGAGAGCGCAGGACGCCGTAGAAAGTGTGCGGGATCCAAGTGGGAGTGCGCAGGGCGCCGTAGGAAGTGGGCGGGTGTCAAGTGGGAGTGCGCAGGACGCCGGAGAAAGTGTGGGATCCAGAGTGGGAGTGCGCCGGACGCCGTAGAAGGTGTGCGGGACCCAAGTGGGAGGGCGCAGGGCGCCGTAGAAGGTGTGCGGGATCCAAGTGGGAGAGCCCCGGACGCCATAGAAAGTGTGCGGGATCCAAGTAGGAGTGCGCAGGACGCTGTATAAGGTGTACGGGACCCAAGTGGGAGAGCGCCGGACGCCGTAGAAGGTGTGCGGGACCCAAGTGGGAGTGCGCAGGACGCCGTAGAAAGTGTGCGGGATCCAAGTGGGAGCGCAGGACGCCGTATAAAGTATGCGGGACCCAAGTGAGAGCTTGTCGAACGCCGTAGAAAGTGTGCGGGACCCAAATGGGAATGTGCAGGGCGCCGTAGAAGTGTGCGGGACCCAAATGGGAGTGCGCCAGACGCCGTAGAAAGTGTGCGGGATCCAAGTGGGAGTGCGCCGGACGCCATAGAAAGTGGGCGGGATCTAAGTGGGAGTGCGCAGGACGCCATATAAAGTGTGCGAGACCCGTGGGAGTGCGCAGGCGCCGTAGGAAGTGGACGGGTGTCCAAGTGGGAGTGCGCAGGACGCCGTAGAAAGTGTAAGGGGTTCCAAGTGGGAGTGCGCAGGACGCCGTAGAAAGTGTGCGGGACCCAAGTGGGAGTGCGCCGAATGCCATACAAAGTGTGCAGGACCCGAGTGAGAGTGCGCAGGACGCCGTATAAGGTGTGCAGGACCCGAGTGGGAGTGCGCAGGGCGCCGTAGGAAGTGGGCGGGTGTCAAGTGGGAGTGCGCAGGACGCCGTAGAAAGTGTGTGGGACCCAAGTGGGAGAGCGCCGGACGCCGTAGAAAGTGTGCGGGATCCAAGTGGGAGAGCGCAGGACGCCGTAGAAAGTGTGCGGGATCCAAGTGGGAGTGCGCAGGGCGCCGTAGGAAGTGGGCGGGTGTCAAGTGGGAGTGCGCAGGACGCCGTAGAAAGTGTGTGGGATACAAGTGGGAGTGCGCAGGACGCCGTAGAAAGTGTGCGGGACCAAGTGGGAGAGCGCCTGACGCCGTAGAAGGTGTGCGGGACCCAAGTGGGAGTGCGCAGGACGCCGTAGAAAGTGTGCGGTATCCAAGTGGGAGTGCGCAGTACGCCGAAGAAAGTGTGCGGGATCCAAGTAGGAGTGCGCAGGACGCCGTAGAAAGTGTGCGGGACCAAGTGGGAGAGCGCCTGACGCCGTAAAAGGTGTGCGGGACCCAAGTGGGAGAGCGCCGGACGCCATAGAAAGTGGGCGGGATCTAAGTGGGAGTGCGCAGGACGCCGTATAAAGTGTGCGGGACCCGAGTGGGAGTGCGCAGGGCACCGTAGGAAGTGGGCGGGTGTCAAGTGGGAGTGCGCAGGACGCCATAGAAAGTGTGCGGGATCTAGGTGGGAGTGCGCAGGACGCCGTATAAAGTGTGCGGGACCCGAGTGACAGTGCGCCGGACGCTGTAGAAAGTGTGCGGGATTCAAGTGAGAGAGCGCCGGACGCCATAGAAAGTGTGCGGGATCCAAGTAGGAGTGCGCAGGACGTCGTATAAGGTGTGCGGGACCCAAGTGGGAGTGCGCAGGACGCCGTAGAAAGTGTGCGGTATCCAAGTGGGAGTGCGCAGGACGCCGTATAAAGTGTGCGGGACCCAAGTGGAAGTGCGCTGAACGCCGTAGAAAGTGTGCGGGACCCAAGTGGTAGTGCGCAGGACGCCGTAGAAAGTGTGCGGGACCCAAGTGGGAGAGCGCCGGACGCCATAGAAAGTGTGCGGGATCCAAGTGGGAGTGCGCAGGGCGCCGTAGGAAGTGGGCGGGTTTCAAGTGGGAGTGCGCAGGACGCCGTAGAAAGTGTGCGGGATCCAAGTGGGAGAGCGACGGACGCCATAGAAAGTGTGCGGGACCCAAGTGGGAGAACGCCGGACGCCGTAGAAGGTGGGCGAAATTCAAGTGGGAGTGCGCAGGAGGCCGTAGAAAGGGTGTGGGATCCAAGTGGGAGTGCGCCGGACGCCGTAGAAAGTGTGCGGGATCCAATGGGAGTGCGCAGGACGCCGTAGAAAGTGTGCGGTATCCAAGTGGGAGTGCTCAGGACGCCGTAGAAAGTGTGCGGGATCCAAGTAGGAGTGCGCAGGACGCCGTATAAAGTGTGCGGGACCCAAGTGGGAGAGTGCCAGACGCCGTAAAAAGTGTGCGGGACCCAAGTGGGAGTGCGCCGGACGCCTTAGAAAGTGTGCGCGATCCGTGGGAGCTTGTCGCAGGACGCCGTACAGAAGGTGTGCGGGACCCGAATGGGAGTGCGCAGGGCGCCGTAGAAGGTGTACGGGACCCAAATGTTAGTGCGCCAGACGCCATAGAAAGTGTGCGGTATCCGAGTGGGAGAGCGCCGGACGCCATAGAAAGTGTGCGGGATCCAAGTGGGAGTGCGCAGGCTGCCATAGAAAGTGTGCGGTATCCAAGTGGGAGAGCGCCGGACGCCATAGAAAGTGTGCGGGATCCAAGTGGGAGAGCGCAGGACGCCGTAGAAAGTGTGCGGGATCCAAGTGGGAGTGCGCAGGGCGCCGTAGGAAGTGGGCGGGTGTCTAGTGGGAGTGCGCAGGACGCCGTAGAAAGTGTGTGGGATCCAAGTGGGAGTGCGCAGGACGCCGTAGAAAGTGTGCGGGACCCAAGTGGGAGAGCGCCTGACGCCGTAGAAGATGTGCGGGACCCAAGTGGGAGTGCGCAGGAGGCCGTAGAAAGTGTGCGGTATCCAAGTGGGAGCGCGCAGGACGCCGTAGAAAGTGTGCGGGATCCAAGTAGAGTGCGCAGGACGCCGTATAAGGTGTGCGGGACCCAAATGGTAGTGCGCCAGACGCCGTAGTATGTGTACGGGACCCAAGTGGGAGAGCGCCGGACGCCGTAGAAAGTGTGCGGGACCCAAGTGGGAGAGCGCCTGACGCCGTAGAAGATGTGCGGGACCCAAGTGGGAGTGCGCAGGAGGCCGTAGAAAGTGTGCGGTATCCAAGTGGGAGCGCGCAGGACGCCGTAGAAAGTGTGCGGGATCCAAGTAGGAGTGCGCAGGACGCCGTATAAGGTGTGCGGGACCCAAATGGTAGTGCGCCAGACGCCGTAGAAAGTGTGCGGGACCCAAGTGGGAGAGCGCCGGACGCCGTAGAAAGTGTGCGGGATCCAGTGGGAGCAGCGCCGTAGGAAGTGGGCGGTGTCAAGGGAGTGCGCAGGACGCCGTAGAAAGTGTGCGGGATCCAAGTGGGAGTGCGCAGGACGCCGTAGAAAGTGTGCGGGACCCAAGTGGGAGAGCGCCGGATGCCGTAGAAGGTGTGCGAAATTCAAGTAGGAGAGCGCCGGACGCCATAGAAAGTTTGCGGGATCCAAGTGGGAGAGCGCAGGACGCCGTAGAAAGTGTGCGGGATCTAAGTGGGAGTGCGCAGGACGCCGTAGACAGTGTGTGGGATCCAAGTGGGAGTGCGCCGGACGCCGTAGAAGGTGTGCGGGACCCAAGTGGGAGTGCGCAGGACGCCGTAGAAAGTGTGCGGTATCCAAGTGGGAGTGCGCAGGACGCCGTAGAAGTTGTGCGGGATCCAAGTGGGAGTGCGCAGGACGCCGTATAAAGTGTGCGGGACCCAAGTGGGAGTGCGCAGGACGCCGTAGAAAGTGTGCGGGATCCAAGTGGGAGTGCACAGGACGCCAAATAAAGTGTGCGGGATCCAAGTGGTAGAGCGCCCGACGCCGTAGAAAGTGTGCGGGATCGAAGTGGGAGTGCGCAGGGCGCCGTATAAAGTGTGCGGGACCCAAGTGAGAGTGCGCCGGGCGCCGTAGAAAGTGTGCGGGACCTGGTGGGAGAGCGCCTGACGCCGTAGAAAGTGTGCGGGATCCAAGTGGGAGTGCGCAGGACGCCGTAGAAAGTGTGCGGGATCCAAGTGGGAGTGCGCAGGACGCCGTAGAAAGTGTGCGGGATCCAAGTGAGAGTGCGCAGGACGCCGTATAAGGTGTGCGGGACCCAAATGGTAGTGCGCCGGACGCCGTAGAAAGTGTGCGGGACCCAAGTGGGAGAGCGCCGGACGCCGTAGAAAGTGTGCGGGATCCAGTGGGAGTGCGCAGGACGCCGTAGGAAGTGGGCGGGTGTCAAGTGGGAGTGCGCAGGACGCCGTAGAAAGTGTGTGGGATCCAAGTGGGAGTGCGCAGGACGCCGTAGAAAGTGTGCGGGACCCAAGTGGGAGTGCGCCGGACGCCGTAGAAGGTGTGCGGGATCCAAGTGGGAGTGCGCCGGACGCCGTAGAAAGTGTGCGGGATCCAAGCGGGAGGGCGCCGGGCGCCGTAGTAAAGTGTGCGGGATCTGAGTGGGAGTGCGGAAGACGCCGGAGAAAGTGTGTGGGATCCAAGTGGGAGTGCGCCGGACGCCGTAGAAGGTGTGCGGGACCCAGAGTGGGAGTGCGCAGGACGCCGTAGAAAGTGTGCGGTATCCAAGTGGGAGTGCGCAGGACGCCGTAGAAAGTGTGCGGGATCCAAGTGGGAGTGCGCCGGACGCCGTATAAAGTGTGCGGGACCCAAGTGGAGTGCGCCGGACGCCGTAGAAGGTGTGCGGGACCCAAGTGGGAGTGCGCAGGACGCCGTAGAAAGTGTGCGGGATCCAAGTGGGAGCTTGCAGAACGCCGTAGAAGGTTTACGGGACCCAAATGGGAATGCGCAGGACGCCGTAGAATGTGCGGGACCCAAATGGTAGTGCGCCAGACGCCGTAGTATGTGTGCGGGACCCAAGTGGGAGAGCGCCGGACGCCATAGAAAGTGTGCAGGACCCGAGTGAGAGTGCGCAGGACGCCGTATAAGGTGTGCGGGACCCGAGTGGGAGTGCGCAGGACGCCGTAGAAAGTGTGTGGGATCCAAGTGGGAGTGCGCAGGACGCCGTAGAAAGTGTGCGGGACCCAAGTGGGAGAGCGCCTGACGCCGTAGAAGATGTGCGGGACCCAAGTGGGAGTGCGCAGGAGGCCGTAGAAAGTGTGCGGTATCCAAGTGGGAGCGCGCAGGACGCCGTAGAAAGTGTGCGGGATCCAAGTAGGAGTGCGCAGGACGCCGTATAAGGTGTGCGGGACCCAAATGGTAGTGCGCCAGACGCCGTAGTATGTGTACGGGACCCAAGTGGGAGAGCGCCGGACGCCATAGAAAGTGTGCGGGATCCAAGTGGGAGTGCGCAGCGCGCCGTAGGAAGTGGGCGGGTGTCAAGTGGGAGTGCGCAGGACGCCGTAGAAAGTGTGTGGGATCCAAGTGGGAGTGCGCAGGACGCCGTAGAAAGTGTGCGGGACCCAAGTGGGAGAACGCCGGACGCCGTAGAAGGTGTGCGAAATTCAAGTAGGAGAGCGCCGGACGCCATAGAAAGTTTGCGGGATCCAAGTGGGAGAGCGCAGGACGCCGTAGAAAGTGTGCGGGATCTAAGTGGGAGTGCGCAGGACGCCGTAGACAGTGTGTGGGATCCAAGTGGGAGTGCGCCGGACGCCGTAGAAGGTGTGCGGGACCCAAGTGGGAGTGCGCAGGACGCCGTAGAAAGTGTGCGGTATCCAAGTGGGAGTGCTCAGGACGCCGTAGAAAGTGTGCGAGATCCAAGTAGGAGTGCGCAGGACGCCGTATAAGGTGTGCGGGACCCAAGTGGGAGAGCGCCGGACGCCGTAGAAAGTGTGCGGGATCCAAGTGGGAGAGCGCAGGACGCCGTAGGAAGTGTGCGGGATCCAAGTGGGAGTGCGCAGGGCACCGTAGGAAGTGGGCGGGACCCAAGTGGGACTGCGCAGGACGCCATAGAAAGTGTGTGAAATCCAAGTGGGAGAGCGCCGGACGCTATAGAAAGTGTGCGGGATCCAAGTGGGAGTGCGCTGGACGCCGTAGAAAGTTTACGGGACCCAAGTGGGAGTGCGCAGGACGCCGTAGGAAGTGTGCGGTATCCAAGTGGGAGAGCGCCGGAAGCCGTATAAAGTGTGCGGGATCCAATTGGGAGTGCGCAGGGCGCCGTAGAAAGTGTACGGGACCCAAATGTTAGTGCGCCAGACGCCGTAGGAAGTGTGCGGTATCCAAGTGGGAGAGCGCCGGACGCCATAGAAAGTGTGCGGGATCCAAGTGGGAGTGCGCCAGACGCCGTAGAAAGTGTGCGGGTGTCAAGTGGGAGTGCGTAGGACGCCGTAAAAAGTGTGTGGGATCCAAGTGGGCGGGCGCAGGACGCCGTCGAAAGTGGGCGGGGCCCAAGTGGGAGTGCGCAGGACGTCGTAGAAAGTGTGCGAAATCCAAGTGGGAGTGCGCCGGACGCCGTAGAAAGTTGTGCGGGATCCAAGTGGGAGTGCGCAGGACGCCGTAGAAAGTGTGCGGGATCCAAGTGGGAGTGCGCAGGACGCCGTAGACAGTGTGCGGGACCCAAGTGGGAGTGCGCCGGACGCCGTAGAAAGTGTGCGGGACCCAAGTGGGAGTGCGCAGGACGCCGTAGAAAGTGTGCGGGACCCGGTGGGAGTGCGCAGGACGCCGTAGAAAGTGTGCGGGATCCAAGTGGGAGTGCGCAGGACGCCGTAGAAAGTGTGCGGGACCCAAGTGGGAGAGAGCGCAGGACGCCGTAGAAAGTGTGCGGGACCCAAGTGGGAGTGCGCAGGACGCCGTAGAAAGTGTGCGGGATCCAAGTGGGAGCTTGTCGAACGCCGTAGAAAGTGTGCGGGACCCAAGTGGGAGTGCGCAGGACGCCGTAGAAAGGTGTGCGGGACCCAAATGGTAGTGCGCCAGACGCCGTAGAAAGTGTGCGGGACCCAAGTGGGAGAGCGCCGGACGCCATAGAAAGTGTGCGGGATCCGAGTGGGAGTGCGCAGGACGCCGTATAAAGTGTGCGGGACCCAAGTGGGAGTGCGCAGGGCGCCGTAGGAAGTGGGCGGGTGTCAAGTGGGAGTGCGCAGGACGCCGTAGAAAGTGTGCGGGACCCAAGTGGGAGTGCGCCGGACGCCGTAGAAAGTGTGGGGGCCCCAAGTGGAAGGGCGCCGGACGCCGTAGAAAGTGTGCGGGACCCGAGTGGGAGAGCGCAGGACGCCGTAGAAAGTGTGCGGGATCCAAGTGGGAGTGCGCAGGACGCCGTAGAAAGTGTGTGGGATCCAAGTGGGAGTGCGCCGGACGGCAGAGAAGGTGTGCGGGACCCAAGTGGGAGTGCGCAGGACGCCGTAGAAAGTGTGCGGGATCCAAGTGGGAGTGCGCAGGACGCCGTAGAAAGTGTGCGGGACCCAAGTGGGAGTGCGCAGGACGCCGTATAAGGTGTGCGGGACCCAAGTGGGAGAGCGCCGGACGCCGTAGAAGGTGTGCGGGACCCAAGTGGGAGTGCGCAGGACGCCGTAGAAAGTGAGCGGGATCCAAGTGGGAGCTTGTCGAACGCTACAGAAGGTTTACCAGACCCAAATGGGAATGCGCAGGGCGCCGTAGAATGTGTACGGGACCCAAATGGTAGTGCGCCAGACGCCGTAGTATGTGTGCGGGACCCAAGTGGGAGAGCGCCGGACGCCATAGAAAGTGTGCAGGACCCGAGTGAGAGTGCGCAGGACGCCGTATAAGGTGTGCGGGACCCGAGTGGGAGTGCGCAGGGCGCCGTAGGAAGTGGGCGGGTGTCAAGTGGGAGTGCGCAGGACGCCGTAGAAAGTGTGCGGGACCCAAGTGGGAGTGCGCCGAACGCCATAGAAAGTGTGCAGGACCCGAGTGAGAGTGCGCAGGACGCCGTATAAGGTGTGCGGGACCCGAGTGGGAGTGCGCAGGGCGCCGTAGGAAGTAGGCGGGTGTCAAGTGGGAGTGCGCAGGACGCCGTAGAAAGTGTGTGCGACCCAAGTGGGAAAGCGCCGGACGCCGTAGAAGGTGTGCGGGACCCAAGTGGGAGTGCGCAGGACGCCGTAGAAAGTGTGCGGTATCCAAGTGGGAGTGCGCAGGATGCCGTAGAAAGTGTGAGGCATCCAAGTGGGAGTTCGTCGAACGCTACAGAAGGTTCACCAGACCCAAATGGGAATGCGCAGGGCGACGTAGAATGTGTACGGGACCCAAATGGTAGTGCGCCAGACGCCGTAGTATGTGTGCGGGACCCAAGTGGGAGAGCGCCGGACGCCATAGAAAGTGGGCGGGATCTAAGTGGGAGTGCGCAGGACGCCATATAAAGTGTGCGAGACCCGAGTGGGAGTGCGCAGGGCGCCGTAGGAAGTGGGCGGGTGTCAAGTGGGAGTGCGCAGGACCCCGTAGAAAGTGTATGGGATCCAAGTAGGAGTGCGCAGGACGCCGTAGAAAGTGTGCGGGACCCAAGTGGGAGTGCGCCGAACGCCATAGAAAGTGTGCAGGACCCGAGTGAGAGTGCGCAGGACGCCGTATAAGGTGTGCGGGACCCGAGTGGGAGTGCGCAGGGCGCCGTAGGAAGTGGGCGGGTGTCAAGTGGGAGTGCGCAGGACGCCGTAGAAAGTGTGTGCGACCCAAGTGGGAGAGCGCCGGACGCCGTAGAAAGTGTGCGGGTGTCAGGTGGGAGTGCACAGGACGCCGTAGAGAGTGTGCGGGATCCAAGTGGGAGTGCACAGGGCGCCGTAGGAAGTGGGCGGGTATCAAGTGGGAGTGCGCAGGACGCCGTAGAAAGTGTGTGGGATCCAAGTGGGAGTGCGCAGGACGCCGTAGAAAGTGTGCGGGACCCAAGTGGGAGAGCGCCGGACGCCGTAGAAGGTGTGCGAAATTCAAGTAGGAGAGTGCCGGACGCCATAGAAAGTTTGCGGGATCCAAGTGGGAGAGCGCAGGACGCCGTAGAAAGTGTGCGGGATCCAAGTGGGAGTGCGCAGGGCGCCGTAGGAAGTGGGCGGGTGTCAAGTGGGAGTGCGCAGGACGCCGTAGAAAGTGTGTGGGATCCAAGTGGGAGTGCGCCGGACGCCGTAGAAGGTGTGCGGGACCCAAGTGGGAGTGCGCAGGACGCCGTAGAAAGTGTGCGGTATCCAAGTGGGAGTGCTCAGGACGCCGTAGAAAGTGTGCGAGATCCAAGTAGGAGTGCGCAGGACGCCGTATAAGGTGTGCGGGACCCAAGTGGGAGAGCGCCGGACACCGTAGAAGGTGTGCGGGACCCAAGTGGGAGTGCGCAGGACGCCGTAGAAAGTGTGCGGTATCCAAGTGGGAGTGCGCAGGACGCCGTAGAAAGTGTGCGGGATCCAAGTGGGAGCTTGTCGAACGCTACAGAAGGTTTACCAGACCCAAATGGGAATGTGCAGGGCGCCGTAGAATGTGTACGGGACCCAAATGGTAGTGCGCTAGACGCCGTAGTATGTGTGCGGGACCCAAGTGGGAGAGCGCCGGACGCCATAGAAAGTGGGCGGGATCTAAGTGGGAGTGCGCAGGACGCCATATAAAGTGTGCGAGACCCTAGTGGGAGTGCGCAGGGCGCCGTAGGAAGTGGACGGGTGTCAAGTGGGAGTGCGCAGGACGCCGTAGAAAGTGTATGGGATCCAAGTGGGAGTGCGCAGGACGCCGTAGAAAGTGTGCGGGACCCAAGTGGGAGTGCGCCGAATGCCATACAAAGTGTGCAGGACCCGAGTGAGAGTGCGCAGGACGCCGTATAAGGTGTGCAGGACCCGAGTGGGAGTGCGCAGGGCGCCGTTGGAAGTGGGCGGGTGTCAAGTGGGAGTGCGCAGGACGCCGTAGAAAGTGTGTGGGACCCAAGTGGGAGAGCGCCGGACGCCGTAGAAAGTGTGCGGGATCCAAGTGGGAGAGCGCAGGACGCCGTAGAAAGTGTGCGGGATCCAAGTGGGAGTGCGCAGGGCGCCGTAGGAAGTGGGCGGGTGTCAAGTGGGAGTGCGCAGGACGCCGTAGAAAGTGTGTGGGATACAAGTGGGAGTGCGCAGGACGCCGTAGAAAGTGTGCGGGACCAAGTGGGAGAGCGCCTGACGCCGTAGAAGGTGTGCGGGACCCAAGTGGGAGTGCGCAGGACGCCGTAGAAAGTGTGCGGTATCCAAGTGGGAGTGCGCAGTACGCCGAAGAAAGTGTGCGGGATCCAAGTAGGAGTGCGCAGGACGCCGTATAAGGTGTGCGGGTCCCAAATGGTAGTGCGCCAGACGCCGTAGTATGTGTGCGGGACCCAAGTGGGAGAGCGCCGGACGCCATAGAAAGTGGGCGGGATCTAAGTGGGAGTGCGCAGGACGCCGTATAAAGTGTGCGGGACCCGAGTGGGAGTGCGCAGGGCACCGTAGGAAGTGGGCGGGTGTCAAGTGGGAGTGCGCAGGACGCCGTAGAAAGTGTGCGGGATCTAGGTGGGAGTGCGCAGGACGCCGTATAAAGTGTGCGGGACCCGAGTGACAGTGCGCCGGACGCTGTAGAAAGTGTGCGGGATTCAAGTGGGAGAGCGCCGGACGCCATAGAAAGTGTGCGGGATCCAAGTAGGAGTGCGCAGGACGTCGTATAAGGTGTGCGGGACCCAAGTGGGAGTGCGCAGGACGCCGTAGGAAGTGGGCGGGTGTCAAGTGGGAGTGCGCAGGACGCCGTAGAAAGTGTGTGGGATCCAAGTGGGAGTGCGCAGGACGCCGTAGAAAGTGTGCGGGACCAAGTGGGAGAGCGCCTGACGCCGTAGAAGGTGTGCGGGACCCAAGTGGGAGTGCGCAGGACGCCGTAGAAAGTGTGCGGTATCCAAGTGGGAGTGCGCAGTACGCCGAAGAAAGTGTGCGGGATCCAAGTAGGAGTGCGCAGGACGCCGTATAAGGTGTGCGGGTCCCAAATGGTAGTGCGCCAGACGCCGTAGTATGTGTGCGGGACCCAAGTGGGAGAGCGCCGGACGCCATAGAAAGTGGGCGGGATCTAAGTGGGAGTGCGCAGGACGCCGTATAAAGTGTGCGGGACCCGAGTGGGAGTGCGCAGGGCACCGTAGAAAGTGGGCGGGTGTCAAGTGGGAGTGCGCAGGACGCCGTAGAAAGTGTGCGGGATCTAGGTGGGAGTGCGCAGGACGCCGTATAAAGTGTGCGGGACCCGAGTGACAGTGCGCCGGACGCTGTAGAAAGTGTGCGGGATTCAAGTGGGAGAGCGCCGGACGCCATAGAAAGTGTGCGGGATCCAAGTAGGAGTGCGCAGGACGTCGTATAAGGTGTGCGGGACCCAAGTGGGAGTGCGCAGGACGCCGTAGAAAGTGTGCGGTATCCAAGTGGGAGTGCGCAGGACGCCGTAGAAAGTGTGCGGGATCCAAGTGGGAGAGCGCCGGACGCCATAGAAAGTGTGCAGGACCCGAATGAGAGTGCGCGGGACGCCGTATAAGGTGTGCGGGACCCGAGTGACAGTGCGCCGGACGCTGTAGAAAGTGTGCGGGATTCAAGTGGGAGAGCGCCGGACGCCATAGAAAGTGTGCGGGATCCAAGTAGGAGTGCGCAGGACGCCGTAGAAAGTGTGCGGTATCCAAGTGGGAGTGCGCAGGATGCCGTAGAAAGTGTGCGGGTGTCAGGTGGGAGTGCACAGGACGCCGTATAAGATGTGCGGGACCCAAGAGGGAGAGCGCCGGACGCCGTAGAAGGTGTGCGGGACCCAAGTGGGAGTGCGCAGGACGCCGTAGAAAGTGTGCGGTATCCAAGTGGGAGTGCGCAGGATGCCGTAGAAAGTGTGCGGGATCCATGTGGGAGTTCGTAGAACTCTACAGAAGGTTCACCAGACCCAAATGGGAATGCGCAGGGCGACGTAGAATGTGTACGGGACCCAAATGGTAGTGCGCCAGACGCCGTAGTATGTGTGCGGGACCCAAGTGGGAGAGCGCCGGACGCCGTAGAAGGTGTGCGGGACCCAAGTGGAAGTGCGCCGAACGCCGTAGAAAGTGTGCGAAATTCAAGTAGGAGAGCGCCGGACGCCATAGAAAGTGTGCGGGATCCAAGTGGGAGAGCGCAGGACGCCGTAGAAAGTGTGCGGGATCCGAGTGGGAGTGCGCAGGGCGCCGTAGGAAGTGGGCGGGTGTCAGGTGGGAGTGCACAGGACGCCGTATAAGATGTGCGGGACCCAAGAGGGAGAGCGCCGGACGCCGTAGAAGGTGTGCGGGACCCAAGTGGGAGTGCGCAGGACGCCGTAGAAAGTGTGCGGTATCCAAGTGGGAGTGCGCAGGATGCCGTAGAAAGTGTGCGGGATCCAAGTGGGAGTTCGTCGAACGCTACAGAAGGTTCACCAGACCCAAATGGGAATGCGCAGGGCGACGTAGAATGTGTACGGGACCCAAATGGTAGTGCGCCAGACGCCGTAGTATGTGTGCGGGACCCAAGTGGGAGAGAGCCGGACGCCATAGAAAGTGGGCGGGATCTAAGTGGGAGTGCGCAGGACGCCATATAAAGTGTGCGAGACCCGAGTGGGAGTGCGCAGGGCGCCGTAGGAAGTGGGCGGGTGTCAAGTGGGAGTGCGCAGGACGCCGTAGAAAGTGTATGGGATCCAAGTGGGAGTGCGCAGGACGCCGTAGAAAGTGTGCGGGATCCAAGTGGGAGAGCGCCGGACGCCATAGAAAGTGTGCAGGACCCGAATGAGAGTGCGCGGGACGCCGTATAAGGTGTGCGGGACCCGAGTGACAGTGCGCCGGACGCTGTAGAAAGTGTGCGGGATTCAAGTGGGAGAGCGCCGGACGCCATAGAAAGTGTGCGGGATCCAAGTAGGAGTGCGCAGGACGCCGTAGAAAGTGTGCGGTATCCAAGTGGGAGTGCGCAGGATGCCGTAGAAAGTGTGCGGGTGTCAGGTGGGAGTGCACAGGACGCCGTATAAGATGTGCGGGACCCAAGAGGGAGAGCGCCGGACGCCGTAGAAGGTGTGCGGGACCCAAGTGGGAGTGCGCAGGACGCCGTAGAAAGTGTGCGGTATCCAAGTGGGAGTGCGCAGGATGCCGTAGAAAGTGTGCGGGATCCAAGTGGGACTTCGTAGAACGCTACAGAAGGTTCACCAGACCCAAATGGGAATGCGCAGGGCGACGTAGAATGTGTACGGGACCCAAATGGTAGTGCGCCAGACGCCGTAGTATGTGTGCGGGACCCAAGTGGGAGAGCGCCGGACGCCGTAGAAGGTGTGCGGGACCCAAGCAGGACGCCGTAGAAAGTGGGCGGGATCTAAGTGGGAGTGCGCAGGACGCCGAAGAAAGTGTGCGGAACCCAAGTGCGGAGAACGCCGGTCGCCGTAGAAAGTGTGCGGGACCCAAGTGGGAGTGCGCCGGTCGCCGCAGAAAGTGTGCGGGACCCGAGTGAGAGTGCTCCGGACGCCGTCGAAACTGTGCGGGACCGAAGAGGGAGTGCGCGGGGCGCCGCATAAAATGTGTGAGACCCGAGGGAGATCGCGCCGTAGGAAGTGTGTGAGACCCAAAAGGGAGCGCTGGACGCCGTAGAAAACGTGTGAGACTCAAGAGAGAGAGAGAGAGAGAGAGAGAGAGAGAGAGCGCATTACTTCAGAATCACTAAAAGAGAGCATACACCACTCCTTTGTTCAGGTCCCCTACCCTTCACCACTCAATTCAACTGCTTAGCTGTTTATATGGACTAACTTTCTAAATCGGGTTTATATACGATGAAAATAAGAGTTAAACAAAATCTGCATCCATGAAACACAAACATCATTCTACTTCATTTGGCAATAAAAGTAGCAGCGGGTCGGTTGATCATGAAAACGTTTAGTAAATTCCAAACAGCGGTTGTCCTTATCATGACAAAAATTAAGATAAATCAAAGGCCACTTCAGGATCTTATAAAACGGAAGAACGACCGGTGTGTCACGGTACAGATAAGGAGGTAAACGGGTGTAGCAAGGTTTGGATTGCTTTGTTATTTCTGATGGTTTAAGCGTTGCCGCCTAGATCCAGCTTATTGGCCAGCGCAGGAAGAAAGAAAGAACCGAGTTTTTTGCCTTATACCCAAGATGCCGGCGAAGCCGGCAAATGGGCCGGCGCAGCCGGACCCCAGCGGCAGAGGCCGGCGTCAGCCGGCCGACGCAGCTGGTAAGTGAAGATCACGGGAACAGTGGTGGCCCAATTATATTCCCACCTGACCCTGCTGTGATTTCAAGTAGTTTTTTCTCTAGGAAGGAAGAGCTTTATGTGCGAAAATGTTAGTAAAATGTTTACCTCACTGATAGCTTCACTATGAACATGTAAACGAAAATCGATTTTCGGTTTCATGCCATTCGAGCAAACGTGTTCCACCGTTGGGATACGGTATACGGTTACGCAACGCTGCACGCGGTCCGAACGTGCTGTCACCCAAAATTAAGGTAATCGTGAATGGGTTAACTTACTTCATGATTCCTTTGCATCTTGAATTCTGAAGCGTTTCGTAACCGATTCTTAAAAACTGAGTAACGATAAACAGCCGATGCTTTCACCAAATAACCTTCGTTGCAGGCCCCAGAACCTCTGTGAATAACCGCCAAGCAGCTCCTCAGCGAGGCCCAGAAACGTAAATTGGAGTATAAACCACTGGCAACGAAAACGGAAATAATATATCTGGACGAATTGACCAAGTTTCATCAATGGAGCCCGAGGATCGAAGTCGTTAAGTAAGGTGCGTTTCTCTTTACATTTCCGGCATTATTTATTACTATGTGCCTTGCATTCTCTCTACACTATTCCTGATCTACGTAGCAAAATCCGAATTTTAAGTGCAAAACGCGACTTTTCACGCTTTCCAAAGTACTATAGTCATCGAAAGTCATCGAACATTATGTGCGTCACACGTTTCGGTTTTCGATATTCATTCAATTGTATAGAAATAAATTCTTTCAGGCTCTGTGAAGAGGAATTCGACGACTCCGGGGAGCGGCAAAGCGACGACATCTTCACTATGGTACAGCGTCCGAGGCTGACAAAGTCGAGCTCACCACCGCGCAGCTATGATCCCAGGAATACCCCCGTCGTAATGATCTCTCATGAAGATACGGATGTCAATCTACCTGCCTTAAATCTTGGGATCCACCACTTCTCGGCTCTGTTCTGTATCCTGTAAGGATGAAGCAGTTGAATTAATTTGTTATAAAATTTGTTTATGGAAATGAGAGCTTGTTGTTAACGTTGTCCATCCAGTACAAAGAACAACAGTTTGCTAGCTGTTCATAGCATATTTGATATATTTCTCCCCATTCACACATTACAAGCACCGTGGCTCTCTGCTTTTGAACCTGTCCAATAGAGTTGTGGACAATTTCAAGGGAGGATTGGAAGCCACGGCGCTGGTAATGTGTAAGTGGGGTGGGGGGAAATAGGTCTAATACGCTATGAATAACTATCAATTTTGGTATGGACAGTTGTAAAACGAGGTGTGGAAACCACGGCGTTGATTGTTGGTGAAGTAGTGGGAAAATAGTCCGTGAACGTCATGAATATTTTTACGACAAGGTTGTAAACAATTACAAGACAACCATCTGATAAGTTGTTCGTTCCCACCGGTACGGACAATTTGCCACCTAGCCCAGCGCGACATTATAATAGCCTTAGCACCAGCTACAAACATTTAACTTAGACAATTCGTAACTTGTACAATAATTGAGGAAGGAATTGTTCAAAAAGTTCTGAGTAGCCGTGGGGCCTTGCCCGTCAGCTGCCAAAAATATGCTAGCCTCCGTAGAGTGACTTCAGGTCACCTTCCAGGGCCGGCATCAAAGTGCCGAGTGAGCATTCATTGGACTGAATCGCCTTATAAACCGGCTCGGCTTATCAATGAAATCAGAAATCAAACTATAACACGGTAAAACGTGCTCTCTCGAGTGCCAGTCATGTGACGACTCAGTGCCCAGCGAAGGCCACTGGGAGGTTAGGCGCCAGCCGAGTGCCGATTGGTTGATAACTGCGTTTTTATGCACTCAGTAATCTCGAGGTGTGATGGCCCTTGCTAGCTGAATGCAAGTTACCACGCAGCTTTCAGGCGGCTGGCACATTTTCGCCAGCGGTCCGCCGCTAGCTCTAATTGAGATGCCAAGGATGAGCCAGCTGTCAGCCTCGTAATTGCCAATTGCCAGCTGAATGCCTGTTAACCCCCAGTTGTTAGGCAGCTGGCACATATCCGCCAGCCGTCCGTCGCTGGCATTAAATGACATGCCGACAGGATTCGGCGTGAGGTGTGATGTATCACAGAGGGGGGGGGTCGGACCCATCGACATCCGGTGGGATGGGATCAGACCTTCGGTCAACCAGGAACCAAGATGGACTTCTAACCGGGCGGGGGGGGGTTGAGAGCCATACCTTTAGTATAAAAAATGACGCAAAATTAGATCACAATAAGGGGTCAAAATAAAACTGGAGATCATACTGAGAGAGCAAAATGAGACAGGAGATCAAAAAAGAAACTGAATAGTGAGAAACAACTGCGAAAAAAACAAATGGGGCAAGAAATGAAATGGAGATGCAAAAATAAGGCAGGAACACACAAGAAGATCTTACAAATCACTGGTGATGAAGCATGCAAGGCAATAGACGACAGTGGCATGGCCATCGTTAATGACTCTGACATGGAGGAGTCGCGGCCAGGCAAAGTGTGTCGCCAAAGCGCTCCTGGATATGTGTAGCAATGATGTTGGGTATTGTCATCGAGGTCATTACAAGCGGACTATCCTGTCAACGAAATGACACAGATGTTCTGGAATTTCGTAATCTAACATGCATTTTCAAGCGATTAAGGATCCACAGGTGCGATCTCGCTAAAAGTAAAAAATTTCGCACTTCTGAGAAATAATGGATTGTGGACTGTTTGAGAAGAGGACTGTTCACTGTTATATCTCTTGTAATTTACTCCACGAAATTGACGGGTATCCAAGATGCGATATCGCCTGAAGCATAGGATTTTTACGCCCTGGGGGCACATAGGTGCGGTTGCGGAAGCGGAACCCACATTTTGAATACGAATTTCCGCATGTGAACACGCACCCAAAATCTCATGAACGCAGCTTCAAGCCGAAGAGCGCTACATTAGATGGGTGGAGCCTGTTTTCAAGCCCTGAGGGCGCATAGATGCGGTTTCTGGCAAGAAAACCACGTATAATAATTGGCTGCCCGGTTTCGAAAACGCACTCAAAATTTCATGTACGCAGCTTCAAGCCGAACAGCGCTACATAGGGTGGGGTCCATGGAAAAATCGATAGCTGTGAAATATTTGCAAGTATTTAACGAAGTTTGAATTAGGGAGTTTCGCGTTGCTACAACGTGCGGAAAACTTAGCCACGGACCCAAATAATCAATTTCATTCTTTTAACCGGTTGAAAACTGTCTTTGAAGACCCATTTTTAGGTGTGATACAATCGATTATATCACACCTAAATTCATACAAATTAGGTGTGACACAATCGATTGTATCACACCTAAAAATGGGTCTTCAAAGACAGTTTTTAACCGGTTAAAAGAATGAAATTGATGACTTGGGTCTGTGACTAGGTTTTCCGCACGTTGTAGCAACTCGAAACTCCCTATTTCAAATTTCGTTTAATACTTGTAAATATTTCCCAGCTATCGATTTTTTCATAGACCCCACCAGGGCTGTTAACGTGTTAACGCATTAACGGGTTGACGCGGTTTTTTCTCGAAAATTAACGATTAACGCTTAACGAAAAAGTCTTGAAATCACGTTAATTTATAGTTCGTTAATTTTTGTAGAATTATAACACCAGGGTACTGCACGAGGTGCGAGTCGGCCAGTTTTGCTCAGACCCCCACTCCAATGCCAATTTCGCTCAGAATCCCTCCCCCCCAGGAGCGTGAATAGGTCACGTTTTGACCGTGTTTTACCCAGGTGCTATTTGGGATAGGGGGGGGCACTGTTAAATCGCACTTGGCCACGCCCATTGCGGCACAGTGAAATGGACGTGGCAAGTCCATCGCGCTTAGTGCCCCCCCCATCCCACATAGCACCCTACCCACTCACCTCCACCTTGAGCTGATGTGTTCAAACAGTGTTTATCTAGCAGGTTTACCTCTATTGTTTGATTGCAGTAAAATTACTTTTTTCGTTTTGAAATGGTGATGCCAGTGCTATGGGAAAAATGCGGATGTTTGCGAGTGTGGTCCGCCGGTCGACAATTTTTAAAACATCGAGTCACGTGAGTGGGATATTTGAGTCAAGCGTGGTTTATTTACGCTACATACCAAATTTCACCGTCTGAGATAGACGCTGAAGGGCGCTACACTGTTTTCGTCAACGAAGAAAAAAAACGTGCAAGTTGTTGAAAAAAAGTATATTTCTAAAAGGTCATAAGTGAAGAAGCAAAAGAGTTATCTGGAAAGGTCTGGACAGTGGGAAAGTGGACTTTATACTCGACCGTTTGCAACCTTCCGCAAACCTGAAGAGTGCCTTTGAAGAACATTAACCTGTTGTGGGTTCTTCTCTAAAATGCACTGTGGGTTCACATCTAATAAAGTACTTAGAAAACGCGAAAATGGAAGCAGAACCCACACCAGGAAAACTTTTGCGAAGGGCACACTCCAGAGGTGCCGCAGGCTTCAAACGTGAGGTTACTGCGGTTTTGAAAGCCTAGTTTAGATTTTTAAACTTGGATGTTTTTCGTCATCTTTCTCTGTCAGTGTAGCGCTATTCGGTGTTCGTTTGAGACGCTGAAACTCATTATAGAGTAAATCGACCACGCTGGACTCTGATACACAAATCTCGTGACTCCCAGTTTTCAAAATTTCCGACTTCCGGCGGGACCACACCTGAGAGAGGTGTTAGCCTGATATTGTAAAAGTGCTCGGCCTCAATCTCGAACGAGCAAAGTTTTTCTACAGGGTAAATCGACCACGCCCAACTCAAATATCAAATCTTCTGACTCATAGAAATCGCAGAAATGATCTCTAGACACTTTACATTGAGGATTCATATGTCTTCTCTATCATTTTGGGAACGCCTTCACTATGAGACTTCACCCTAAGCTTCCTTGAACACCTTCACTCTCAATTCAGTTCAAATAGCATTTCAGTCGAATTGCAGTGCATAGTTGAATTCCATGCGAAAAACTGCTCCGGGAGGTTTTCACTCGCATGCACATTTCTCTAATGGGTCTTCCTCCGCATGGTCAGGAATCTCCGGAACCCTTCATCCGCTCTGGAGCTCAGACCCCTTGTGGGGTCCTATCCCGTGCCGAACCCTGTATGGCACTGATTGATATGGGAGATCTGATAATGTATTGATTTTTGAAGTGGTAATGTTTTTCTTTTTAATGGTTTAACGAAATGCAAAATTAACGTGTTAACACATTAACGGGTTACGCGGTTTTTTTTCCGAAAATTAACGATTAACGCTCAACGAGAAAAATAATTTTCAACCCGTGGACCCAACCCTATGTAGCGCTGTTTGCCTGCGTTCATAAAACTTTGGGTACTTTGGGTGTTATCACCCAGCTGTTAAGCCTCATTCATAGTTGGCCGACCGACGTCGGACGACTCGTTATCGAATGTGGAACATCTATAGACCCTACCCTATCCATCTTATCTATCTTAGCTTATCACATTTGATAACGACTCATCCAACGTCGGACGGCACACTATGAAAGAGGTCTTAGGCAACTGGTACAGATTCGCCAGCCGTCCGGCGCTGACATTAAATGGCATGGCGAGTGTATGCCAACTGTTTGCCTCGTGATTGCCATTGGCCAGCTAAATGCCAGCTGTTCCCTAGCTGTTGAGCAACTGGCGAATTTTTGCAGGCGGTCCGCTGCTCCCAATGTCTGAGCAGCTATGGCTGACGCGATCAATATGAATGAATTAAACTCTGGTACCGCCGTAGTGACCTGTTGATTTCGATCAATACCAGCAGCGGAGCGGTGGGCCCCGGTGAAATATAACTAGTGATAAGGAGGTTCCGACGGAAAAGCCACCGCTCCGCGCTGTGATAATCGAAATCAACAGGTCACTACGGCGGTACCAGAGTTTATGTGGAACGATATCATGGATATCATTCATTGCTTAGCTTATATCATGTGAACATCGGTCGTGTCAGCCACATCGGGTGATTTCTCTGAGATAGTTTTTGAACAGGTTGGGTCATTGATTCTTGTGACCACAGAAAGAGGACTGATCTAGTGGGGAGGTGTAGAGGTCTTTGATCGAAATTCTTGCATAGTATATTGCTGCGTAATATCAACAAAAAGTTAACAATTCTGTAAAAAGGGAGTTTTCCAAGCAAAAGTGGTTTGGTTCGTCTTACAAATGTTTCAAAAAAGGGAACATTAGGAAATTGGAATGAGGAGAGTCTACTAAAAAAGAACAATGTCCTCTATAAATTCTTCTCTTTGTCGTAACTTCTAAAAAGCGGAAACAAACCGTTGTGGAATTTAACGAGGGAGAATTGAATAGTTTCCTAAAACAATTTGACATCATCCCTTCTTTTAATGATAGCTATTAGGTACACATGCGTATGTATATACATATACTCTGTTTATCTTGAATTGCACAAAACACGGTCCGCCAATAGTCCTCTAATTGGCCCGCTAGTACCGTAATGTACGTCCACGACGCGTTCTCGGCAGACCCGGGTGTGCACACGGTGTGCAGAGCATTCGATTCGTTAATGCCGTCACTCGGCCACCCACCCTGCCACCCGGGTCTGCCGAGAACGCGTCGTGGACGTACACTACGGTACTAGCGGGCCAATTCTCAGAACTTTTTGAACAATTTGTTCCCCAATTATTGAACAAGTTACGAATTGTCTAAGTTAACTGTTTGTAGCTGGTGCTACGACAGGTCTAATGTCGCGCTGGGCAAGGTGGCAAATTGTCCGTACCGGTAGGCACGAACAACTAATCAGATGGTTGCCTTGTAATTGTTCACAACGTTGTCGGAAACATATTCATGACGTTCACGGACTATTTTCCCCCTACCTCACCAACAATTAACGCCGTGATTCCCACATCTCGTTTTACAATTGTTCATACCAAGTTTGATAGTTGTTCATATCTTAATAGACATATTTCCTCCCACTTACACATCTTCAGTGCCGTGACTTTCAAATCCTCCCTTGAAAGTGTCTGCAACTCTATTGGAGTCTCAAGAGAAGAAAGCCACGGTGCTTGTAATGTTTAAGTGGGGAAAAATATGTCTATTACGCCATGAACAGCTATCAAACTGTTGTCCTTTGTACTCGATGGACAACGTTCAAAACAATCTCTCATTCTCGTATACAAATTTTATAACAAATCTATTTAACAGCTTCATCCTTACAGGATACACAACAGAACCGAAAAGTGATCGATCCGAAGATTTAAAACGGGTAGATTGACATCTGTGTCTTCATGAGAGATCATCACACGGGGTATTCCTAAGATTATAGCTGCGTGATGGTGAGCTCGACTTCCTCCGCCCCGTACGCTGTACCATAGTGAAGATGACGTCGCCTTGTCATTCCCCGAAGTCGCCCAATTCCTCTTCACAGAGCCTGAAAGAATTTAATCCTATACAAATAAATGAATCACGAAAAACAAAACATGTAACACACATAGCTCTCGATTACTTTCGATGACTCTAGTACTTTGGATAGCGTCAAAAATCGCGTTTTGCACTCAAAGATTGGATTTCGCTACGGTCGTTAGTGTAGAAAGAATGCAAGACACATTGTGTGAAATAATGCTGGAAATGTAAAGAGAAAACGCACCTTACTTAAAGGCAGCATACACGCTCGCAAGCATAGTCGAGATAACAGCATAGATAGGTCCGCACGGACCGTACTATGTCGTCAACGACGTTTGAAGCGCTGAAGGCTGTCCAGGATGACAATATTTGACGATGTTTGAGCAATCTTGCCTTCCACGCCCGTATTTTCACACCCCTTCGAGTAACAGAATGTGAATCGATACTTGAGAAAACATGTGATAACATAGAATGATAGCACTATAAAAAGGGAGTGCAGTAGAGAAAAAACTCGATTTACCTCAATATAACATGTTTGTGCACTGATAAAATCCTCCATTTCAAGAGGTCAGCCAAAGTAGAGCGGCATTCTCGAAAAAGGACGAGAGTCAATAGGTATGTAGACATGTTATACTCAAGTAAACCAAGCTATTTCTCTCGTGCACTCCCATTTGATAGTGCTATCACTCTCAATTATCACACGTTTTCACAAGTATCTATTCTCATTCTGTTACTCGAAGGGGTGTGAAAATACGGGCGTGGAAGGCAAGATTGCTCAAACATTGTCAAATACTGTCATACTGGACAGTTTTCAGCGATTCAAACGTCGTTGACGACATAGTATGGGCCGTGCGGACCTATCTATGCTGTTATCTCGACTATGCTTGCGAGCGTGTATGCTGCCTTTAACGACTTCGATCCTCTGACTTCTTCGTAGAAACTTGGCTAATTCCTCAAGGTAAATGACTTTCGTTTCCGTCTTGACAGAATTGATGCTTCCGTGAGCTTCATTTTCGTTTCCGTTGCCATTGGGATATACCCCTATTTAAGTTCCTTGGCCTCGGTGATTCACAGAGGTGCTGGGGCCTGCAACGAAGGTTATTTGTTAAAAGCATCGGCTATTTATCGTCACTATTCTTAACAATCGGTTACGAAACGCTTCTGAATTCAAGATGTAACGGAATCATGAAGCAAGTTAACCCATTCACGACCACGTCTAATTTTGAGTGACTGCGCTTTAGGACTGCGTGCAGTTCTGCGTTACCGTATGCGTTACCGTCCCACCGGTGGGAGACGTTTGCTTGAATGGCATGCCACCGAAAATCTATTTTTGTTTTTCATGTTCATAGTGAAGCTATCAGTGAGGTAAATATTGTACAATCACGGGTAACAGTGCTGTCAACCGGCGGGATGTCTAGGGGTGTGGCCGAGCTCTTCCTTGCCAACCGTTTATTCAGAGAGTGGTGATCGCTCACCAGCTCTCTGCAGCCGAATACAAACGCGTGTCCCACCGGTGTTACATGTGGTCGTGAATAGGTTGAAGGAAGGTTACAACTTCAAACGAGTGAATAATTTATTTATTTATTGTTACGCTACATAACGTAGACGTGATAAACATTAAAGCATATACCCATACAAGCACCAGAATAAGCAAAGTGATGGAGTTACCATGTGAGCAGAATGTTCGAGGCTTTTCGTTTGAATGATAGGAAAGAGTAGGGCACGGGAAGAATGTCCAGATTCAAAGAAGCAAAAGCAGAACCAGCTCTACAGGTGAAGCTGTTTAATCTGTGATTAGTTTTTGGAACTTCATAAGAGATTTTTTCCGAGTTTCCCCGTGTTCTGGAAGCAATGAATCTATAAAACTTCAATTTGTCTGTTTTCATCATCCCACTCAAAATCTTAAAGACCACGCATACATCGTTTCGTTTACTCCGAGATTCGAGAGAGTGTAGGGACAATTCTTGATTCCTCCTTATGCGACCAGGCACTCCAGCATAAGAGAAACCATTTCGTCTCAAATAAACTTTGAGAGTAAAGTTGTTTTGTACTCTTTCTAAAAGTCGGATATCTTTCTTTTTATGAGGGCAGAATACTGCATTTCCTGATTCCATTATAGGTCTAACATGAACTTTATACGCACGCGACAACACGTTTTCATCACAGGTCGATAAGCCTTTGAAAATATGGAAGGTGCGTAATAAACCTTTGCTGTGGATAGCCTGATAATGAGGTGAGAAATCAAGTTCCTTGTTATACCGGAAACCTAAATCCTTCACTTCCGCAACAGTAGAAAGTGCATGCCCATCAAGAATGTAGTTGGCTGGTAGACTGGAATTGCCCACTCTCATGTGAAGTGTTTTATCGGGAGATAGTTTCAAACTCCAAGCTACAGACCATTCCTGTATTCTGTGAAGAGCAGCCTGCATTCTCTGCACGTCCCCAGATGACTCAACCACATTATAAATTTTTACTTCATCAGCAAACTGCTTACAAGTGACACCAGTGCTTTCCTGGGAAGTTCGGCTGTGAAAACGGTGAATAAAATGGGCGACAAAACACCACCTTGAGGGACTCCGCTCTTGACCAACCGGCTAAATGAAAAGCTGGACCCAACTTTAACCTGGAAACTACGAAGGCAATTCTCTATCCACCCACACACTGCCGGATGAAACCTCAACTTCTCGAGCTTCAGCATAAGTATAGCATGATTTACCCTAACGAAGGCCTTTGAAAAATCAAAATAGATGATATCATAAGCGTTCTTTTTTTCCAAGTAATCGCTCCAATCATTGATACACTCAAGCAAATTAGTCTCAACCGACTTCCCTGCCACAAAACCATGTTGATTACTAGGAATGATTGAATTTTTCTCTAGGTGACCTACGATGTGTTTCTTTAGAATTTTTTCAAATGTTCATACGGAAGTCAAAAGCAGGTAATACGGAAGTCAAAAGCAGAACAAGAAACAGCAGCGGCGAAGAAGATGGCGGGGCAGCGGAGCCATTATCGCCATCGCGTTATCGATTCATAGAAGATAGGGCTCAACTAATCCGTCTTGTTGTTCGTAACAAATGCGTTCCAAAGCTTGGAGAATAGTTGTTCATTGCTGCTTGTAAGTGATCCGTATATCAGGCCGATCGAATGCCCAGCGTAATTTGTTCGTTGCTTTTTTGCGGATTCCAATGTAGATCGGAATATGTCCGTTCTCAGAATTTATTGCCGCCTACTTGTTCGTGCCCGTATCCGAGGCACTTTTTCGATTTTCGTCGCACGTTCATTGTCCGTGCGCCGTTCCAACTACCAACAACTAACGTTTGAATTAAGTAGGTCAACCGAACGTTGTTCACGCGAAGATATATTGTTTTACAATTGTTCGCGGTGTTTTATGTCTTTCTCAAATTGTTCAAAAAGTTCTGAGTTAGAGGACTATTGGCGGACCGTGATTTGTGCAATTCAAGATAAACATAGTATATTTTATCGGAACTCACATAATCAAAGTCCATTATGGAGCCGCTGTTTGGAAGTTTCGACAAAGAAAAGAGTTTATAGAGGACATTGTTCTTTCTTAGTAGACTCTCCTCATTCCACTTTCCTATTGTTCCCTTTTTGTTGAAACATTTGTAAAGCGAACCAAACCACTTTTGCTTGAAAATTCCCCTTTTTGCAGAATTACATTACATTTCATCTATCACAGTATATAAACTAGTATATGATAGGCAATAACAACAAATAGAGAGGGTCCTCAAAACGTCGGAGGGCCGTGTGCCCGGGGAGTTAAGACTAAGGGCGAGCGGCGGGGCCATGTTTCTTGGGTGAAGAGCAATCAGGCGCCAGGCGGGGGTGCCTCCGAATTTCGTTAGCTTGGTCGTGCAGGGAAAATTCGAAACAGAAGAAAACATGTCTGTTCGAGCAAATCGCATGACACGTTGAACGCCAGAATCAAACCCGTGTCACATACGGAGCACAATTTTATGGTGAATACACTGCAGGCACTATTGAGTATGTACATACTACATCATCGCGCACTTCGTGGGGTGGTAGTAAGGGAAAAAAACCTTGGTCTATAGATTAGACTTGAATGGGACACCCGCCAGGGGGGTTGTAAATTTTCGGAGAAGGATATAGCACCCGCACAGGGTGTGAGAAAGGGTTCCGGACATAGTAATCAAAGCAATCAGCCATGACTAGACGAAAAATACCGTGCGGTAGCGATTGCCACAGGGTCTTAAAATACTCTGCAATTTTCATTTGAGAGTTCGAGTGGTGGTCTGTTATAGCTATGAAACTGATATCATTATGTCATGCCCTTGTGGCAATCGGTACCGCACGGTATTTGGAGTTTACTTCAGCCATGCAACCCATGATCCTGTTGAGATGTCTCACCCGGGCGGTCCGCACGGCCCAAGAGGTGAGTATGAAGATTAGTTTTGACTGCATCGCTGCTGTTTTTCGTCGTAGCGATTTTTCACCCGCTGCTGCAGCGATCTGCCAGCGGCAGTGATTCTGTTCATAGTGCATAGGCCCACGGATGATAGAAGAGACTCAATCATTCAGTGAAATTAATGGCTGGTACTCATCAATAACGCGTTTCGACTCGAAAACACTGATCTTGTCATGTGAAAGGGTCAACATTCACTATACGAAACATGTTATTCGCTGGAAATCGCTCCATCGCTGCCATTTCGACCGCGTTGGAGCGATGGTCAGCGATCATTGAGAATCGCTCTTCAAGCAGTGATGCAGTAAAACATAGGATCTCGTCGCCGCGACCCAGCGATGTAGGACGTTTGCCACGAAGCGATCACAATTGGAGCGGCTTTCCATTACGCGCGATGAAAAAGGAACAGTCGTTCCTCGCATGGCCGCAGCGACCACCTGCAGTCGAAACTAGGTTTGAATGAAATTTCACCGCGTCTCCCGCCCCTCCACAGCGGTGTCTCTTGAGTGATTGATACTCCACTCGAGACTCAGGCCCGTAGTAAAGCCGGCAAAAATTCAGTTTAGCCTGACTGAATCCATGTTCTGAGAAGAATTCAGACGAGCCGCACATATTTCAGACATGCGTGATGTAGGACAACGACCTAGGCTAAGTAGAGAACGTCAGCAACAAACAATATAAGCTGAGTCACTCAGCCAGATCTGAGTGAGTAGATTCAGTCAGCTCTGACTTCTTGGCTAGAGAGGAGAGAAACAGCGTGCCAGGTCAGGAGTGCGCTCGTGACTTTTTTAATTAGCAAATGAGTAACTTAAAGCTAGTGTCCACGATAAAAACCATGTCTGATTTTTTGGTGGAGATCGGCAGCTGCGGGGCCTAGCGAAACCCTAACGTTGAAAAAACTAAGAAAAATGAGCTCAGAACGGTCCCCTGCGGCCCCAAAGTTGGACACTCGTCAGCTCGTCACACCCAGATGCACTTTCCACGCCCACCGAAGTGAACAAATGAATGCTCGAGATTGTGAGATGAGCGATGGTTTCCGATCAATAGCCCCGTTCTTCCCTTCATTCTAAACTCCTCTCTTTACTCAGGTCAGCTCGCATACATCGGCTGCAAAAGACGGAAGTTATAAGCCTCGGACAACTCGTGCACCATGTTTCCTTAGCTCAATTTTTGAGGGACCATAACTCCGTTCCTAGAAGGTCTTGTACGATTCCAAAAACATCATTGGAATCAGCATGTGACCGTATTCAAGATGGGCGGATGAACAGAAAAACTATTCTTATCGTGAACACTGCCTATAAATAATCCAGCAGACATGTCGGCTTATCAATGCATCAACATCAATATCAGCTTCCACGAAACAAACAGCATTTCATTTATTGAAAAACGGAGCAGGATCTCAGGTACTCAGGGCGACGGCCGGCGAACCTCTATGCCGAAAACGACGGCCGGCGCCCCATATTTCTAGGGTGCCAGCGGGTCAGGGTCTCTCTACACACGGAGGGAGGAGCGCGGACGAGATTTAATGCTGACGCGACGCGCGCGGTGGAGGTTGTGTCCCCATCACTAGAGCGCGTTTGCCGAAGGCTCGCAAGTTTTCATGACATTTCATTTTTTGATTGATTCTCACATGACTTTTTCTTTATGTTCACTGCTTGTTCTTCTCATTACCTATCCTGCGAACTCATCTCAATGACTAGTACTGGTTTTCGGCGGCAGCGATCCCACTGCATCTAAAATTATGCTCGATTTACCTTAATATGTATTACACTTTCAACGGCACGAGAACAAACAAAATGTATTGAAATGAGTGTGCAGAATAGGATAATGAGAGGAACAATCGGTGAACATATAGAAAAAGGCATATGAGAATCAATCGAAACATGAAATGTCATGAAAAAAAACCCACCTTTGGCAGACGCGCTCTAGTTATGGGGATAGAAATTCCGCCGCGCGCGTCGCGTCAGCAATAAATCTCGTCCGTGCTCCTCCCTCCATGTGTAGAGAGACCCTGACCCTGTGCCAGCTAGCGGCGAACCATGCTGCATGCGACGCACACGCAGCGCGGATATTGGCTCGCCCGCGAACTACAAAACACGCCACGCCTTCTTCAATTCGGCCAGTTGGAAAGACAATTGATAATAATCACGATCGATCACGTTGTAACGTGGTTATCACGTGCACAGCCGGTATAAAAGGCGCCTCTTCTCACTAGAGTCCTCAATCGGCATTCTAATGCCGGCCCTGGAATGTGCCTTCGAGTCACTCTCCGGAGACCAGCACATTTTTCACCGCTGAGGGGATAGGGGTATCTCCACGGCTGGGGGGGGGGGGGGGCGGGCGGTTTTCGCCGTGATCCGCGGGAAGGGTGGTTCCTCACCGCAGACTGCGGCGGACCGAGTCTGGGCGTTTCTCCGCCGTGGTGCCGGGGTGACATGCTTGAGGTAAACAATAATACAAATAATCATCGCGGGCCATCTGGTGAAGGTCGGCGGGCCGTCGACATACGGCTGGCCGGCGAACTAAAAGCAGGCGGCCGGAGGACGGAGACGCGCGGGCCAGCTGGGAAAGGTTCGCCGGCCGTCGTCCTGAGTACCTGAGATAATGGCCGGTTGTTCTTATCATCACAGGTATCGTCATGCCCCTATAATCATGGGTTTTCAAGATCGACCGCTTGAATTCAATCTATCGTTCGATTCAATTTCGGACTCGTCTGAGCCCTGTCTGAATCATTTCGGGCTCGTCTTATCGCCCACTCAGATGATCCTGAGCAGGGATGAGCGGAGTTCCGCGTTTCGCGTCGCAAAATATCGCGACTTCGTCCTTATTGAGAATTTCCCCGATGATTTCTCTGAACTGATTTGAATGTTTTGACATTACATCAAATCTTCTATTGATATTTGATAGCTCAAATTTAGCGGCACTTCAAAATTGAGGTCGAAGACATTTAGAAACATATAAGCACGTTATTATGAGCCACCCGACGCTCCGTCGCCCGTAAAAATGGAAATTAATGAAAATCAGCACCGTCACTGATAGGATTTCGCCCTGGATTGTGCCTTTTTTGAAACAGTTTTACGCTCCAAGACTCACCTAAGGCAAAAGCTGTCAGAGGTTTCGCCTCTTTCAAATTTGAATCTCTCGGCAAAAGTCAAGCCAGAAAGGGATTCTTCTAGAAAAATACTGGGATTTTTTAGAGTTTTGGCCCTCTGGCGAAAGTGGTGATTTGGCAATGTCATATTTGCGAAAAATCAAGTCAAGGAGGTCAAAAAATGTCTTGAAATATTTTACAAACCATTCTGGCGCACGATAACCTGAAGTAACACGCCAACTGGGAAATGTAGTGAAATTATTAAAAACCACGAATTGATGGTCAATCATAGATCATTTGTCGAAAGTAAAAGACGAAAGATAGGATTTTACAAGCTTCTCCGTGGCACTTAATAAAACAAAATTAAATGTGCTATGAAAGTACAATACCCGCGCGAAGTTCTGTGAAAACGGGGAGCACTAGCGAAACTTGGCAAGAAAAAGGCAAAAAACGCCCGATGCTTATAACTTTATTGAATAAAGACGTTTAAGGATTCTGAAAATGCCATCATATTTACAGCTCAAAATCCTACATAATAATGTGCATTGTGGGCTGAAGTTCCCTAAAATCGTTTTGTTTTTGAGTAAAATTGTTTTTGTAATCGTTTCTCAAAAGCGTCGCGCGCGGCGAAACTTTGAGTAGTAATTGTACAAGTAATATAAGAGCAATATCTATGTATTCTTCGAGAGTTATATGAAAGGGGAGCAATCTCGAGATTTGTGCAGGTTTAGTATTCAAAATTCTTCATTAAACACGCTTGGAAGCTTCTTGAATAATCTGACTTCTGTAGCGAAAACCCCAGACCGATAAATGAAGGAGTTCGAAAATTCAACTTGCGCAGAGATTGCTCCACCTTCATCTTATTTACGGAGAAAACACAGAGAATGCTCTCCTATTACTTGTGCAATTACAACTCAAAGTTACGCAGCACTTTACCGCACGCGACGTTTTTGAGAAACGACCGCAAAAGCAATTCTACTCAACAACAAAGCGATTGCAGTGAACTTCGGTCCACAAAGCAATTTATTGGGTACAATTTCGAGCTGTGAATATGATAGCGTTTTCTGAAACGTCTTCGTTCAAAAAGTTACATGCATCGGACGTTTTTTTGCAAAGTTTGGGAAATTCTCCCCGTTTTTGCAAAACTTACCGGGGTACTGTATGTAATAAAACATTTTCAAGGTTATTGTACGGCAGTCAACACTAGTGAAGCTGGGAAACCGCAGCGCTCCAATTCATATCGTGCTTGACTATGCTTTGATAAGTTTAATAGAGAAGCTTGTGGAATCCGGTCCCTTGTCTGTATTTACTTATCTATAATTGGTCCATGTTCGACCACCAAAGTCGCTTCGGGCTTCTGATGACGTTATCGGGACGTCGTGAAAAGTGCTTCGGGACTCTGATGACGTCATTGGGACGTCGTGAAAAGTGCTTCGGGCTCCTGGTGACGTCATCACGACATCGTCAGAAGTGCTTCGGGCTTCTGATGACGTCATCGGGACGTCGTGAAAAGTGCTTCGGGCTCCTGAGGACGTCATCATGACATCGTCAGAAGTGCTTCGGGCTTTTGATGACGTTATCGGGACGTCGTGAAAAGTGCTTCGAGATTCTGATGACGTCATTGGGACGTCGTGAAAAGTGCTTCGGGCTCCTGAGGACGTCATCACGACATCGTCAGAAGTGCTTCGGGCTTCTGATGACGTCAGCGGAGCGTCGTGAAAAGTGCTTCGGGCTTCTGATGACGTCATCGGGACGTCTTGAAAAGTGCTTCAGGCTTCTGATGACGTCATCGGGACGTCGTGAAAAGTGCTGCTTCGGGCTCCTGAAGACGTCATCAGGACGTCGTCAGAAGTGCTTCGGGCTTCTGATGACGTCATCGGGACGTCGTGAAAAGTGCTTCGGGCTTCTGATGACGTCATCGGGACGTCGTGAAAAGTGCTTCGGGCTCCTGAGGACGTCATCACGACATCGTCAGAAGTGCTTCGGGCTGCTGATTACGCCATCGGGACGTCTTGAAAAGTACGGGACTATCCTAGACGGGGGGGGGGCACTCAAGATTAAAGTCAGAAATGGAATGAACGACCGATCTGTAACGCTATCAATCGAAGTATTTCTACAGAACTTCATCAACAACAATGATTGATAGCAGCATCAAACATCTTTTGTCAGGTTTTCCATTCATTTTCACGAGCGAATCGTGGGTGCCCCCCTCCCCGTCTATGATAGTCCCAAAAATGCTTCGGGCTTCTGATGACGTCATCGGGACGTCGTGAAAAGTGCTTCGGGATTCTGATGACGTCATTGGGACGTCGTGAAAAGTGCTTCGGGCTCCTGAAGACGTCATCAGGACGTCGTCAAAAGTTCTTCGGGCTCCTGAGGACGTCATCACGACATCGTCAGAAGTGCTTCGGGTTTCTGATGACGTCATCTGGACATCGCGAAAAGTGCTTCGGGCTTCTGATGACGTCATCGGGACGTCGTCAAAAGTGCTTCGGGCTTCTGATGACGTCATCGGGACGTCGTGAAAAGTGCTTCGGGCTCCTGAGGACGTCATCACGACATCGTCAGAAGTGCTTCGGGCTTCTGATGACGTCATTGGGACGTCGTGAAAAGTGCTTCGGGATTCTGATGACGTCATTGGGACGTCGTGAAAAGTGCTTCGGGCTCCTGAAGACGTCATCAGGACGTCGTCAAAAGTTCTTCCGGGCTCCTGAGGACGTCATCACGACATCGTCAGAAGTGCTTCGGGCTTCTGATGACGTCATTGGGACGTCGTGAAAAGTGCGCTTCGGGCTTGTGATGACGTCACCGGGAGGTCGTGAAAAGTGCATCTGGCTTCTGATGACGTCATTGGGACGTCGTGAGAAGTGCTTCGGGCTTCTGATGACGTCATCGGGACGTCGTGAAAAGTGCTTCGGGCTTCTGATGACGTCATCGGGACGTCTTGAAAAGTGCTTCGGGCTTCTGATGACGTCATCGGGACGTCGTGAAAAGTGCTTCCGGGCTCCTGAGGACGTCATCACGACATCGTCAGAAGTGCTTCCGGGCTACTGATTACGCCATCAGGACGTCTTGAAAGTACGGGACTATCCTAGACGGGGGCACTCCAAGATTAAAGTCAGAAATGGAATGAACGACCGATCTGTAACGCTATCAATCGAAGTATTTCTACAGAACTTCATCAACAACAATGATTGATAGCAGCATCAAACATCTTTGTCAGGTTTTCCATTCATTTTCACGAGCGAATCGTGGGTGCCCCCTCCCCATCTATGATAGTCCCAAAAATGCTTCCGGGCTTCTGATGACGTCAGCGGGGCGTCGTGAAAAGTGCTTCGGGCTCCTGAGGACGTCATCATGACATCGTCAGAGATGCTTCCGGGCTTCTGATGACGTCATCGGGACGTCATGAAAAGTGCTTCGGGCTCCTGAGGACGTTATCATGACATCGTCAGAAGTGCTTCGGGCTTCTGATGACGTTATCACGACGTCGTGAAAAGTGCTTCGGGACTCTGATGACGTCATTGGGACGTCGTGAAAAGTGCTTCGGGCTCCTGGTGACGTCATCACGACATCGTCAGAAGTGCTTCGGGCTTCTGATGACGTCATCGGGACGTCGTGAAAGAGTGCTTCGGGCTCCTGAGGACGTCATCATGACATCGTCAGAAGTGCTTCGGGCTTTGATGACGTTATCGGGACGTCGTGAAAGTGCTTCGAGATTCTGATGACGTCATTGGGACGTCGTGAAAAGTGCTTCGGGCTCCTGAGGACGTCATCACGACATCGTCAGAAGTGCTTCCGGGCTTCTCATGACGTCAGCGGGGCGTCGTGAAAAGTGCTTCGGGCTTCTGATGACGTCATCGGGACGTCTTGAAAAGTGCTTCAGGCTTCTGATGACGTCATCGGGACGTCGTGAAAAGTGCTGCTTCGGGCTCTGAAGACGTCATCAGGACGTCGTGAAAAGTGCTTCGGGCTTCTGATGACGTCATCGGGACGTCTTGAAAAGTGCTTCGGGCTTCTGATGACGTCATCGGGACGTCGTGAAAAGTGCTTCGGGCTCCTGAGGACGTCATCACGACATCGTCAGAAGTGCTTCAGGCTGCTGATTACGCCATCGGGACGTCTTGAAAAGTGCGGGACTATCCTAGACGGGGGGGGCACTCAAGATTAAAGTCAGAAATGGAATGAACGACCGATCTGTAACGCTATCAATCGAAGTATTTCTACAGAACTTCATCAACAACAATGATTGATAGCAGCCTCGAACATCTTTGTCAGGTTTCCCATTCATTTTCACGAGCAAATCGTGGGTGCCCCCCCCCCCGTCTATGATAGTCCCAAAAGTGCTTCGGGCTTCTGATGACGTCAGCGGGGCGTCGTGAAAAGTGCTTCGGGCTTCTGTAGACGTCATCGGGACGTCGTGAAAAGTGGTTCGAGCTTCTGCTGACGTCATCGGGACGTCGTGGAAACCCGGAGAGTGGGCGGGTGCTCGGGACCGATTGCTGGTCATCCGAGAAATTGTGAAGGAAACCCCGTAGAGTGATTAGGAGTCCCGGACCCGTCACTGGTCATCCGGAAAATTGTGCAGGTTACCCAAAAGAATGAGCAAGAGTTTTGAGCTTTGCGCTAGCCGTCTGAGATAGTGTGCTGGATGCATCGGAATTTGCGAAGGAGTCCGAGAACACCTTGAAAAACTTTTCTAAAAGTGTGCTGATGACAAGCATAGCGTGCAGAAAGCTTGAGATATTATGTAGGTCATGTCGCCAGGCTGCTCTTCTGTTTCGTAACGCGCTGAGGCCATTCACACAATCCCATTTTGAGTGCTCCCTCTATCTTCTTCACCAGCCTACTGGTTTTTTCTGCAATAAATGGTAGTTGTTTATCAGCATCTAAATTCAAAAACAAATTGTTAGAGCTATCTCCATTCGCAGCTCAGCAGAGCTTTTTCATATCAAATTCATGGAATCGAAGCGGCTGTTCTGTGGAGTAATTGGCCGGAGGAAACGAAATAATGAGTATGGAAAACAGCTTTGTTCCACTAATGTGAAAGTGTCCAAATGGAATGGAAGGTACATAGTTTCTGACTGTGCAGGTTTTGAGTTATGTAGTTTCATTCGCAAGCGAAGAACTGCGGGCAGATTCTGCATCCGGCTGTAGGCCAGCAGGCTTTCATGATTATCGACCGGGCTGGCTACGTCTGAGCGACTAACTATCACCGGGACCTAAGGCCCTGTCAGAGTTGGTTGAGAGAATCACCGTGGCCGACCCGTTCGATACGTATGAAAAACATGAAGGTTGCAAATAACACCCGTTGTAGCCAGCTGTGACTGACGCGATCAGCATGAATGAATTATGTAAAACGATATCATGGATATCACTCATTTATTAGCTTATATCATGTGAACATCGGTCGCGCAAGCCACATCGGGTGATTTTTCTGAGATAGTTTTATAACACCTTGGGTCATTGATTCTCGTGATCACAGAAGAGGACTGATATAACGGGGAGATGAAGAGGTTTTTTCAGAAATTCATGCATGGGATATTACTGCGTAATATCAAGAAAAAGTGAACAATTCTGTAAAAAAGGGGTCTCCCAAGCAAAAGTGGTTTGGTTCGCGTTACAAATGTTTCAACAAAAAGGGAACAATATGAAGTGGAATGAGGAGAGTCTACAAAAAATGAACAATATTCTCTAAAAACTCTTTTCTTTGTCGAAACTTCTAAATAGCGAAACAAACCGTAGCGGTTCTCTATGAGGAAGCTATTTGGCTCCATAAAGGACTATGATTATGTGAGTGCCGATAAAATATGGATATATCGCTTCTCACACAGAACCGCAACGGTTTGTTTCTGCTATTTAGAAGTTTCTGACAAAGAAAAAGAGTTTTTAGACATTATTGTTCTTTTTTTGTAGACTCTCCTCATTCCACTTCATATTGTTCCCTTTTTGTTGAAACATTTGTAACGCGAACCAAACCACTTTTGCTTGGGAGACCCCTTTTTTACAGAATTGTTCACTTTTTCTTGATATTACGCACTAATATCCCATGCAAGAATTTCGATCAAAACCCTCTTCATCTCCCCGTTAGATCAGTCCTCTTCTGTGGTCACAAGAATCAATGACCCAAACTGTTATAAAACTACCTCAGAAAAATCACCCGATGTAGCTGACAAGATCGATGTTCACATGATAATATTAGCTAAGAATTGAATGATATCCATGATATCGTTCACATAATTCATTCATATTGATCGCGTCAGCCACAGCTGGCAACACCGGGTGTTATTTGCAACCTTCATGTTTTTCATACGTATCGAACGGGTCGGCCACTGTGATTTTCTCAACCAATCCTGACTGGGGTCTTAGGCCCCGGTGATAGTTAGTCGCTCAGACGTAGCCAGCCCGGTCGATACTCACGGAAGCCTGCTGGCCTACAGCCGGATGCAGAATCTGCCTACAGTTCTTTGCTTTCAAATGAAACTAACTTAAAATCTGGACAGTCAGAAACTACCTTCCATTCCATCTGGACACTTTCACATCAGTGGAACAAAGCAGTTTTACATATTCATTATTTCGTTTCCGCCGCCCCATTCCTTCGCAGAACAGCCGCTTCTGACTCCATGAATTTGATATGAAAAAGCTCTGCTGAGCTGCTAATGGAGATAGTTCTAACGAATTTGTTTTGGAATTTAGATGCTGATAAGCAAGTACCATTTATTGCAGAAAACCAGTAGGCTGGTGAAGAAGAATGAGGGAACACTCAAAAATGGGTTTTTTAGGCGCGTTACGAAACTGAAAAGCAGCCTGGCGACATGACCTACATAATATCTCAAGCTTTCTGCACGCTATACTTGTCATCAGCACACTTTCAAAAAAAGTTTAGCAAATTGTTCTCAGACTCCTTCTGCAAATTCCGATGCATCCAGCACACTATCTCAGACGGCTAGCGCGAAGCTCAAGACTCTTGCTCATTCTTTTGGGTAACCTGCACAATTTTCCGGATGACCAGCAACGGGTACCGAGCACCTACCCACTCTCCGGGTTTCCATGACGTCCCGATGACGTCAGCAGAAGCTCGAAGCACTTTCACGACGTCCCGATGACGTCATCAGAAGCCCGAAGCACTTTTCACGACGACCCGATGACGTCATCAGAAGCCCGAAGCACTTTTCACGACGTCCCGATGACGTCATCAGAAACCGGAAGCACTTTTCACGCCGTCCCGATGACGTCATCACAAGCCCGAAGCACTTTTCACGGCGCCCCGATGACGTCATCAGAAGCCCGAAGCACTTTTTGGACTATTATAGACAGGGGGGGGGCACCTACGATTCGCTCGTGAAAATGAATGGAAAACCTGATAAAAGATGTTTGATGCTGCTATCAATCATTGTTGTTGATGAAGTTCTGTAGAAATACTTTGATTGATAGCGTCACAGATCGGTCGTTCATTTCATTTCTGACTTGAATCTTGAGTGCCCCTCCCCCGTCTAGGATAGTCCCGCACTTTTCAGGACGTCCCGATGAGGTCATCAGAAGCCCGAAGCACTTTTTGGACTATTGTAGACGGGGGGGGGCACCTACGATTCGCTCGTGAAAATGAATGGAAAACCTGATAAAAGATGTTTGATGCTGCTATCAATCATTGTTGTTGATGAAGTTCTGTAGAAATACTTTGATTGATAGCGTCACAGATCGGTCGTTCATTTCATTTCTGACTGGAATCTTGAGTGCCCCTCCGTTTAGGATAGTCCCGCACTTTTCAAGACGTCCCGATGACGTCATCAGAAGCCCGAAGCACTTTTTGGACTATTATAGACGGGGGGGGGCACCTACGATTCGCTCGTGAAAATGAATGGAAAACCTGATAAAAGATGTTTGATGCTGCTATCAATCATTGTTGTTGATGAAGTTCTGTAGAAATACTTTGATTGATAGCGTTACAGATCGGTCGTTCATTTCATTTCTGACTTGATTCTTGAGTGCCCCCTCCGTCTAGGATAGTCCCGCACCTTTCAAGACGTCCCGATGGCGTCATCAAAAGCCCGAAGCACTTCTGACGATGTCCTGATGACGTCATCAGGAGCCCGAAGCACTTTTCACGACATCCCGATGACGTCATCAGAAGCCCGAAGCACTTTTCGCGACGTCCCGATGACGTCATCAGAAGCCCGAAGCACTTTTCACGACGTCCCGATGACATCATCAGAATCCAGAAGCACTTTTGACGACGTCCCGATGACGTCAGCAGAAGGCCGAAGCACTTTTCACGACGTCACGGTGACGTCATCAGAAGCCCGAAACACTTTTCACGATGTCCAGATGACGTCATCAGAATCCCGAAGCACTTTTCACGACGTCCCGATGACGTCATCAGAAGCCCGAAACACTTTTCACGACGTCCCGATGACGTCATCAGAAGCCCGAAGCACTTTTCACGACGTCCTGATGACGTCATCAGAAGCCCGAAGCACTTTTCACGACGTCCCGATGACGTCATCAGAAGCCCGAAGCACTTTTCACGACGTCCTGATGACGTCATCAGAAGCCCGAAGCACTTTTCACGGCGCCCCGATGACGTCATCAGAAGCCCGAAGCACTTTTTGGACTATTATAGACGGGGGGCACCTGATTCGCTCGTGAAAATGAATGGAAAACCTGATAAAAGATGTTTGATGCTGCTATCAGTCATTGTTGTTGATGAAGTTGTGTAGAAATACGTTGATTGATGGCGTTACAGATCGGTCGTTCATTTCATTTCTGACTGGAATCTTGAGTGCCCCCTCCGTTTAGGATAGTCCCGCACTTTTCAAGACGTCCCGATGGCGTCATCAAAAGCTCGAAGCACTTCTGACGATGTCCTGATGACGTCATCAAGAGCCCGAAGCACTTTTTGGACTATTATAGACGGGGGGGCACCTACGATTCGCTCGTGAAAATGAATGGAAAACCTGATAAAAGATGTTTGATGCTGCTATCAATCATTGTTGTTGATGAAGTTCTGTAGAAATAATTTGATTGATAGCGTTACAGATCGGTCGTTCATTTCATTTCTGAATGGAATCTTGAGTGCCCCCTCCGTTTAGGATAGTCCCGCACTTTTCAAGACGTCCCGATGGCGTCATCAAAAGCCCGAAGCACTTCTGACGATGTCCTGATGACGTCATCAGGAGCCCGAAGCACTTTTCACGACGTCCCGATGACTTCATCAGAAGCCCGAAGCACTTTTCACGACGTCCCGATGACATCATCAGAATCCAGAAGCACTTTTGACGACGTCCCGATGACGTCAGCAGAAGGCCGAAGCACTTTTCACGACGTCACGATGACGTCATCAGAAGCCCGAAGCACTTTTCACGACGTCCCGATGACATCATCAGAATCCAGAAGCACTTTTGACGACGTCCCGATGACGTCATCAGAAGCCCGAAGCACTTTTCACGACGTCCCGATGACATCATCAGAATCCCGAAGCACTTTTGACGACGTCCCGATGACGTCAGCAGAAGGCCGAAGCACTTTTCACGACGTCACGATGACGTCATCAGAAGCCCGAAACACTTTTCGCGATGTCCAGATGACGTCATCAGAATCCCGAAGCACTTTTCACGACGTCCCGATGACATCATCAGAATCCAGAAGCACTTTTGACGACGTCCCGATGACGTCATCAGAAGCCCGAAGCAGTTTTCACGACGTCCTGATGACGTCATCAGAAGCCCGAAGCACTTTTCACGACGTCCCGATGACGTCATCAGAAGCCCGAAGCACTTTTCACGACGTCCTGATGACGTCATCAGAAGCCCGAAGCACTTTTCGCGACGTTCCGATGACGTCATCAGAAGCCCGAAGCACTTTTTGGACTATTATAGACGGGGGGGGGGCACCTACGATTCGCTCGTGAAAATGAATGGAAAACCTGATAAAAGATGTTTGATGCTGCTATCAATCATTGTTGTTGATGAAGTTCTGTAGAAATACTTTGATTGATAGCGTTACAGATCGGTCGTTCATTTCATTTCTGACTGGAATCTTGAGTGCCCCTCCGTTTAGGATAGTCCCGCACTTTTCAAGACGTCCCGATGGCGTCATCAAAAGCCCGAAGCACTTCTGACGATGTCCTGATGACGTCATCAGGAGCCCGAAGCACTTTTCACGACGTCCCGATGACTTCATCAGAAGCCCGAAGCACTTTTCACGACGTCCCGATGACATCATCAGAATCCAGAAGCACTTTTGACGACGTCCCGATGACGTCAGCAGAAGGCCGAAGCACTTTTCACGACGTCACGATGACGTCATCAGAAGCCCGAAGCACTTTTCACGACGTCCCGATGACATCATCAGAATCCAGAAGCACTTTTGACGACGTCCCGATGACGTCATCAGAAGCCCGAAGCACTTTTCACGACGTCCCGATGACATCATCAGAATCCCGAAGCACTTTTGACGACGTCCCGATGACGTCAGCAGAAGGCCGAAGCATTTTTCACGACGTCACGATGACGTCATCAGAAGCCCGAAACACTTTTCGCGATGTCCAGATGACGTCATCAGAATCCCGAAGCACTTTTTACGACGTCCCGATGACGTCATCAGAAGCCCGAAGCACTTTTCACGACGTCCCGATGACGTCATCAGAAGCCCGAAGCACTTTTCACGACGTCCTGATGACGTCATCAGAAGCCCGAAGCACTTTTCACGACGTCCCGATGACGTCATCAGAAGCCCGAAGCACTTTTCACGACGTCCTGATGACGTCATCAGAAGCCCGAAGCACTTTTCGCGACGTTCCGATGACGTCATCAGAAGCCCGAAGCACTTTTCACGACGTCCTGATGACGTCATCAGAAGCCCGAAGCACTTTTCACGACGTCCCGATGACGTCATCAGAAGCCCGAAGCAGTTTTCACGACGTCCTGATGACGTCATCAGAAGCCCGAAGCACTTTTCACGACGTCCCGATGACGTCGTCAGAAGCCCGAAGCAGTTTTCACGACGTCCTGATGACGTCATCAGAAGCCCGAAGCACTTTTCACGACGTCCCGATGACGTCATCAGAAGCCCGAAGCACTTTTCACGACGTCCTGATGACGTCATCAGAAGCCCGAAGCACTTTTCACGACGTCCCGATGACGTCATCAGAAGCCCGAAGCACTTTTCACGACGTCCTGATGACGTCATCAGAAGCCCGAAGCACTTTTCACGACGTCCCGATGACGTCATCAGAAGCCCGAAGCACTTTTCACGACGTCCTGATGACGTCATCAGAAGCCCGAAGCACTTTTCACGACGTCCCGATGACGTCATCAGAAGCCCGAAGCACTTTTCACGACGTCCTGATGACGTCATCAGAAGCCAGAAGCACTTTTCACGACGTCCCGATGACGTCATCAGAAGCCAGAAGCACTTTTCACGACGTCCTGATGACGTCATCAGAAGCCCGAAGCACTTTTCACGACGTCCCGATGACGTCATAAGAATCCCGAAGCACTTTTCACGACGTCCTGATGACGTCATCAGAAGCCCGAAGCACTTTTCACGACGTCCTGATGACGTCATCAGAAGCCCGAAGCACTTTTCACGACGTCCCGATGACGTCATCAGAAGCCCGAAGCAGTTTTCACGACGTCCTGATGACGTCATCAGAAGCCCGAAGCACTTTTCACGACGTCCCGATGACGTCGTCAGAAGCCCGAAGCAGTTTTCACGACGTCCTGATGACGTCATCAGAAGCCCGAAGCACTTTTCACGACGTCCCGATGACGTCATCAGAAGCCCGAAGCACTTTTCACGACGTCCTGATGACGTCATCAGAAGCCCGAAGCACTTTTCACGACGTCCCGATGACGTCATCAGAAGCCCGAAGCACTTTTCACGACGTCCTGATGACGTCATCAGAAGCCCGAAGCACTTTTCACGACGTCCCGATGACGTCATCAGAAGCCCGAAGCACTTTTCACGACGTCCTGATGACGTCATCAGAAGCCCGAAGCACTTTTCACGACGTCCCGATGACGTCATCAGAAGCCCGAAGCACTTTTCACGACGTCCTGATGACGTCATCAGAAGCCAGAAGCACTTTTCACGACGTCCCGATGACGTCATCAGAAGCCAGAAGCACTTTTCACGACGTCCCGATGACGTCATCAGAAGCCAGAAGCACTTTTCACGACGTCCCGATGACGTCATAAGAATCCCGAAGCACTTTTCACGACGTCCTGATGACGTCATCAGAAGCCCGAAGCACTTTTCACGACGTCCTGATGACGTCATCAGAAGCCCGAAGCACTTTTCACGACGTCCCGATGACGTCATCAGAAGCCCGAAGCACTTTTCACGACGTCCTGATGACGTCATCAGAAGCCCGAAGCACTTTTCGCGACGTTCCGATGACGTCATCAGAAGCCCGAAGCACTTTTTGGACTATTATAGACGGGGGGGGGCACCTACGATTCGCTCGTGAAAATGAATGGAAAACCTGATAAAAGATGTTTGATGCTGCTATCAATCATTGTTGTTGATGAAGTTCTGTAGAAATACTTTGATTGATAGCGTTACAGATCGGTCGTTCATTTCATTTCTGACTGGAATCTTGAGTGCCCCCTCCGTTTAGGATAGTCCCGCACTTTTCAAGACGTCCCGATGGCGTCATCAAAAGCCCGAAGCACTTCTGACGATGTCCTGATGACGTCATCAGGAGCCCGAAGCACTTTTCACGACGTCCCGACGACTTCATCAGAAGCCCGAAGCACTTTTCACGACGTCCCGATGACGTCATCAGAAGCCCGAAGCACTTTTCACGACGTCCTGATGACGTCATCAGAAGCCCGAAGCACTTTTCACGACGTCCCGATGACGTCATCAGAAGCCCGAAGCACTTTTCACGACGTCCTGATGACGTCATCAGAAGCCCGAAGCACTTTTCGCGACGTTCCGATGACGTCATCAGAAGCCCGAAGCACTTTTCGCGACGTTCCGATGACGTCATCAGAAGCCCGAAGCACTTTTTGGACTATTATAGACGGGGGGGGGCACCTACGATTCGCTCGTGAAAATGAATGGAAAACCTGATAAAAGATGTTTGATGCTGCTATCAATCATTGTTGTTGATGAAGTTCTGTAGAAATACTTTGATTGATAGCGTTACAGATCGGTCGTTCATTTCATTTCTGACTGGAATCTTGAGTGCCCCTCCGTTTAGGATAGTCCCGCACTTTTCAAGACGTCCCGATGGCGTCATCAAAAGCCCGAAGCACTTCTGACGATGTCCTGATGACGTCATCAGGAGCCCGAAGCACTTTTCACGACGTCCCGATGACGTCATCAGAAGCCCGAAGCACTTTTCACGACGTCCTGATGACGTCATCAGAAGCCCGAAGCACTTTTCACGACGTCCTGATGACGTCATCAGAAGCCCGAAGCACTTTTCACGACGTCCCGATGACGTCATCAGAAGCCCGAAGCACTTTTCACGACGTCCTGATGACGTCATCAGAAGCCAGAAGCACTTTTCACGACGTCCCGATGACGTCATCAGAAGCCAGAAGCACTTTTTCACGACGTCCTGATGACGTCATCAGAAGCCCGGAAGCACTTTTCACGACGTCCCGATGACGTCATCAGAAGCTCCGGAAGCACTTTTCACGACGTCCTGATGACGTCATCAGAAGCCCGAAGCACTTTTTCGCGACGTTCCGATGACGTCATCAGAACCCCGAAGCACTTTTCCCGACGTCCCGATGACATCATCAGAATCCCGAAGCACTTTTGACGACGTCCCGATGACGTCATCAGAAGCCCGAAGCACTTTTCACGACGTCCTGATGACGTCATCAGAAGCCCGGAAGCACTTTTCACGACGTCCCGATGACGTCATCAGAAGCCCGAAGCACTTTTCACGACGTCCTGATGACGTCATCAGAAGCCCGAAGCACTTTTCGCGACGTTCCGATGACGTCATCAGGAAGCCCGAAGCACTTTTCACGACGTCCTGATGACGTCATCAGAAGCCCGAAGCACTTTTCACGACGTCCCGATGACGTCATCAGAAGCCCGAAGCAGTTTTCACGACGTCCTGATGACGTCATCAGAAGCCCGAAGCACTTTTCACTGACGTCCCGGATGACGTCGTCAGAAGCCCGAAGCAGTTTTCACGACGTCCTGATGACGTCATCAGAAGCCCGAAGCACTTTTCACGACGTCCCGATGACGTCATCAGAAGCCCGAAGCACTTTTTCACGACGTCCTGATGACGTCATCAGAAGCCCGGAAGCACTTTCTCACGACGTCCCGATGACGTCATCAGAAGCCCGAAGCACTTTTCACGACGTCCTGATGACGTCATCAGAAGCCCGAAGCACTTTTTCACGACGTCCCGATGACGTCATCAGAAGCCCGAAGCACTTTTCACGACGTCCTGATGACGTCATCAGAAGCCCGAAGCACTTTTCACGACGTCCCGATGACGTCATCAGAAGCCCGAAGCACTTTTTCACGACGTCCCGATGACGTCATCAGAAGCCAGAAGCACTTTCACGACGTCCCGATGACGTCATCAGAAGCCAGAAGCACTTTTCACGACGTCCTGATGACGTCATCAGAAGCCCGAAGCACTTTTCACGACGTCCCGATGACGTCATAAGAATCCTGAAGCACTTTTTCACCACGTCCTGATGCCGTCATCAGAAGCCCGAAGCACTTTTCACGACGTCCCGAGACGTCATCAGAAGCCCGAAGCACTTTTCACGACGTCCTGATGACGTCATCAGAAGTTTCACGACGTCCCGATGACGTCATCAGAAGCCCGAAGCACTTTTTCACGACGTCCTGATGACGTCATCAGAAGCCCGAAGCAATTTTCACGACGTCCCGATGACGTCATCAGAAGCCCGAAGCACTTTTCACGACGTCCTGATGACGTCATCAGAAGCCCGAAGCACTTTTCACGACGTCCCGATGACGTCATCAGAAGCCCGAAGCACTTTTCACGACGTCCTGATGACGTCATCAGAAGCCAGAAGCACTTTTCACGACGTCCCGATGACGTCATCAGAAGCCAGAAGCACTTTTCACGACGTCCCGATGACGTCATCAGAAGCCAGAAGCACTTTTCACGACGTCCCGATGACGTCATAAGAATCCCGAAGCACTTTTCACGACGTCCTGATGACGTCATCAGAAGCCCGAAGCACTTTTCACGACGTCCCGATGACGTCATCAGAAGCCCGAAGCACTTTTCACGACGTCCTGATGACGTCATCAGAAGCCCGAAGCACTTTTCACGACGTCCCGATGACGTCATCAGAAGCCCGAAGCACTTTTCACGACGTCCTGATGACGTCATCAGAAGCCCGAAGCAATTTTCACGACGTCCCGATGACGTCATCAGAAGCCCGAAGCACTTTTCACGACGTCCTGATGACGTCATCAGAAGCCCGAAGCACTTTTCACGACGTCCCGATGACGTCATCAGAAGCCCGAAGCACTTTTCACGACGTCCTGATGACGTCATCAGAAGCCAGAAGCACTTTTCACGACGTCCCGATGACGTCATCAGAAGCCAGAAGCACTTTTCACGACGTCCCGATGACGTCATCAGAAGCCAGAAGCACTTTTCACGACGTCCCGATGACGTCATAAGAATCCCCACTGACCTACAAATCGATTACTTACCTGCCTACATACCTCCTACCAACTTACCTGTCTGCCAAGTTGATTGCCTTCGACCATTGGCAGTGTCTAATAGCAGTGAGGACTGAAAAGCGTGACGGCCCACGGCCTACGGGCTGCCCACGGCCTACGGCCTACGGCCTACGGCTCCACGGCCAACGGCGCACACCATGAAAATTTCTTAAGCTTTCGGGCTCATAACTTTGTTGTTTGTGAACCGATTTGGCTGAAATTCGGACAGCAGATGTCTTCTGGACCCCTTCACTTATATCCAGAAGCAAATCTTCAGAAATTTTGTTCCAAAGATTCTATAAACTATTTTATAAAATTATAAGTGATCACAAGGCCTAGGCAAAACCAAACCAAAACCAACCGCTTCGCGGCTGGAGCGATATATCTGGACGAATTGACCAAGTTTCATCAATGGAGCCCGAGGATCGAAGTCGTTAAGTAAGGTGCGTTTCTCTTTACATTTCCGGCATTATTTATTACTATGTGCCTTGCATTCTCTCTACACTATTCCTGATCTACGTAGCAAAATCCGAATTTTAAGTGCAAAACGCGACTTTTCACGCTTTCCAAAGTACTATAGTCATCGAAAGTCATCGAACATTATGTGCGTCACACGTTTCGGTTTTCGATATTCATTCAATTGTATAGAAATAAATTCTTTTCAGGCTCTGTGAAGAGGAATTCGACGACTCCGGGAGCGGCAAAGCGACGACATCTTCACTATGGTACAGCGTCCGAGGCTGACAAAGTCGAGCTCACCACCGCGCAGCTATGATCCCAGGAATACCCCGTCGTAATGATCTCTCTCATGAAGATACGGATGTCAATCTACCTGCCTTAAATCTTGGGATCCACCACTTCTCGGCTCTGTTCTGGTATTCTGTAAGGATGAAGCAGTTGAATTAATTTGTTATAAAAATTTGTTTATGGAAATGAGAGCTTGTTGTTAATCGTTGTCCATCCAGTACAAAGAACAACAGTTTGTTAGCCGTTCATAGCATATTTGATATATTTCTTCATTCACACATTACAAGCACCGTGGTTTCTTCTGCTTTTGAACCTGTCCAATAGAGTTGTGGACAATTTCAAGGGAGGATTGGAAGCCACGGCGCTGGTAATGTGTAAGTGGGGTGGGGAAATAGGTCTAATACGCTATGAATAACTATCAATTTTGGTATGGACAGTTGTAAAACGAGGTGTGGAAACCACGGCGTTGATTGTTGGTGAAGTAGTGGGAAAATAGTCCGTGAACGTCATGAATATTTTTACGACAAGGTTGTAAACAATTACAAGACAACCATCTGATAAGTTGTTCGTTCCCACCGGTACGGACAATTTGCCACCTAGCCCAGCGCGACATTATAATAGCCTTAGCACCAGCTACAAACATTTAACTTAGACAATTCGTAAACTTGTACAATAATTGAGGAAGGAATTGTTCAAAAAGTTCTGAGTAGCCGTGGGGCCTTGCCCGTCAGCTGCCAAAAATATGCTAGCCTCCGTAGAGTGACTTCAGGTCACCTTCCAGGGCCGGCATCAAAGTGCCGAGTGAGCATTCATTGGACTGGAATCGCCTTATAAACCGGCTCGGCTTATCAATGAAATCAGAAATCAAACTATAACACGGTAAAACGTGCTCTCTCGAGTGCCAGTCATGTGACGACTCAGTGCCCAGCGAAGGCCACTGGGAGGTTAGGCGCCAGCCGAGTGCCGATTGGTTGATAACTGCGTTTTTATGCACTCAGTAATCTCGAGGTGTGATGGCCCTTGCTAGCTGAATGCAAGTTACCACGCAGCTTTCAGGCGGCTGGCAGCACATTTTCGCCAGCGGCCCGCCGCTAGCTCTAATTGAGATGCCAAGGATGAGCCAGCTGTCAGCCTCGTAATTGCCAATTGCCAGCTGAATGCCTGTTAACCCCCAGTTGTTAGGCAGCTGGCACATATCCGCCAGCCGTCCGTCGCTGGCATTAAATGACATGCCGACAGGATTCGGCGTGAGGTGTGATGTATCACAGAGGGGGTCGGACCCATCGACATCCGGTGGATGGGATCAGACCTTCGGTCAACCAGGAACCAAGATGGACTTCTAACCGGGCGGGGGGTTGAGAGCCATACCTTTAGTATAAAAAATGACGCAAAATTAGATCACAATAAGGGGTCAAAATAAAACTGGAGATCATACTGAGCTAGCAAAATGAGACAGGAGATCAAAAAAGAAACTGAAAAGTGAGAAACAACTGCGAAAAACAGATGGGGCAAGATACGAAATGGAGATGCAAAAATAAGGCAGGAACAGACAAGAAGATCTTACAAATCACTGGTGATGAAGCATGCAAGGCAATAGACGACAGTGGCATGGCCATCGTTAATGACTCCTGACATGGAGGAGTCGTGGCCAGGCAAAGTGTGTCGCCAAAGCGCTCCTGGATATGTGTAGCAATGATGTTGGGTATTGTCATCGAGGTCATTACAAGCGGACTATCCTGTCAACGAAATGACACAGATGTTCTGGAATTTCGTAATCTAACATGCATTTTCAAGGGATTAAGGATCCACAGGTGCGATCTCGCTAAAAGTAAAAAAATTTCGCACTTGAGAAATAATGGATTGTGGACTGTTTGGAGAAGAGGACTGTTCACTGTTATATCTCTTGTAATTTACTCCACGAAATTGACGGGTATCCAAGATGCGATATCGCCTGAAGCATAGGATTTTTACGCCCTGGGGGCACATAGGTGCGGTTGCGGAAGCGGAACCCACATTTTGAATACGAATTTCCGCATGTGAACACGCACCCAAAATCTCATGAACGCAGCTTCAAGCCGAAGAGCGCTACATTAGATGGGTGGAGCCTGTTTTCAAGCCCTGAGGGCGCATAGATGCGGTTTCTGGCAAGAAAACCACGTATAATAATTGGCTGCCCGGTTTCGAAAACGCACTCAAAATTTCATGTACGCAGCTTCCGCCGAACAGCGTTACATAGGGTGGGGTCCATGGAAAAATCGATAGCTGTGAAATATTTGCAAGTATTTAACGAAGTTTGAATTAGGAGTTGCGTTGCAGAACGTGCGGAAAACTTAGTCACGGACCCAAATAATCAATTTCATTCTTTTAACCGGTTGAAAACTGTCTTTAAAGACCCATTTTTAGGTGTGATACAATCGATTATATCACACCTAAATTCATACAAATTAGGTGTGACACAATCGATTGTATCACACCTAAAAATGGGTCTTCAAAGACAGTTTTTAACCGGTTAAAAGAATGAAATTGATGACTTGGGTCTGTGACTAGGTTTTCCGCACGTTGTAGCAACTCGAAACTCCCTATTTCAAATTTCCTTTAATACTTGTAAATATTTCCCAGCTATCGATTTTTTCATAGACCCCACCAGGGCTGTTAACGTGTTAACGCATTAACGGGTTGACGCGGTTTTTTCTCGAAAATTAACGATTAACGCTTAACGAAAAAGTCTTGAAATCACGTTAATTTATAGTTCGTTAATTTTTGTAGAATTATAACACCAGGGTACTGCACGAGGTGCGAGTCGGCCAGTTTTGCTCAGACCCCCACTCCAATGCCAATTTTCGCTCAGAATCCCTCCTCCCCAGGAGCGTGAATAGGTCACGTTTTGACCGTGTTTTACCCAGGTGCTATTTGGGATAGGGGGGGGCACTGTTAAATCGCACTTGGCCACGCCCATTGCGGCACAGTGAAATGGACGGGGCAAGTCCATCGCGCTTAGTGCCCCCATCCCACATAGCACCCTACCCACTCACCTCCACCTTGAGCTGATGTGTTCAAACAGTGTTTATCTAGCAGGTTTAACCTCTATTGTTTGATTGCAGTAAAATTACTTTTTTCGTTTTGAAATGGTGATGCCAGTGCTATGGGAAAAATGCGGATGTTTGCGAGTGTGGTCCGCCGGCCGACAATTTTTAAAACATCGAGTCACGTGAGTGGGATATTTGAGTCAAGCGTGGTTTATTTTACGCTACATACCAAATTTCACCGTCTGAGATAGACGCTGAAGGGCGCTACACTGTTTTCGTCAACGAAGAAAAAACGTGCAAGTTGTTGAAAAAAGTATATTTCTAAAAGGTCATAAGTGAAGAAGCAAAAGAGTTATCTGGAAAGGTCTGGACAGTGGAAAGTGGACTTTATACTCGACCGTTTGCAACCTTCCGCAAACCTGAAGAGTGCCTTTGAAGAACATTAACCTGTTGTGGGTTCTTCTCTAAAATGCACTGTGGGTTCACATCTAATAAAGTACTTAGAAAACGCGAAAATGGAAGCAGAACCCACACCAGGAAAACTTTTGCGAAGGGCACACTCCAGAGGTGCCGCAGGCTTCAAACGTGAGGTTACTGCGGTTTTGAAAGCCTAGTTTAGATTTTTAAACTTGGATGTTTTTCGTCATCTTTCTCTGTCAGTGTAGCGGTATTCGGTGTTCGTTTGAGACGCTGAAATTCATTATAGAGTAAATCGACCACGCTGGACTCTAATACACAAATCTCGTGACTCCCAGTTTTCAAAATTTCCGACTCCCGGCGGGACCACACCTGAGAGAGGTGTTAGCCCTAATATTGTAACAGTGCTCGGCCTCAATCTCGAACGAGCAAAGTTTTTCTACAGGGTAAACCGACCACGCCCAACTCAAATATCAAATCTTCTGACTCATAGAAATCGCAGAAATGATCTCTAGACACTTTACATTGAGGATTCATATGTCTTCTCTATCATTTTGGGAACGCCTCCACTATGAGACTTCACCCTAAGCTTCCTAATTGAACACCTTCACTCTCAATTCAGTTCAAATAGCATTTCAGTCAAATTGCAGTGCATAGTTGAATTCCATGCGAAAAACTGCTCCGGGAGGTTTTCACTCGCATGCACATTTCTCTAATGGGTCTTCCTCCGCATGGTCAGGAATCTCCGGAGCCCTTCATCCGCTCTGGAGCTCAGACCCCTTGTGGGGTCCTATCCCGTGCCGAACCCTGTATGGCACTGATTGATATGGGAGATCTGATAATGTATTGATTTTTGACGTGGTAATGTTTTTCTTTTTAATGGTTTAACGAAATGCAAAATTAACGTGTTAACACATTAACGGGTTACGCGGTTTTTTTTCCGAAAATTAACGATTAACGCTTAACGAGAAAAATAATTTTCAACCCCTGGACCCCACCCTATGTAGCGCTGTTTGCCTTGAAGCTGCGTTCATAAAACTTTGGGTACTTTGAGTGTTATCACCCAGCTGTTAAGCCTCATTCATAGTTGGCCGACCGACGTCGGACGACTCGTTATCGAATGTGGAACATCTATAGACCCTACCCTATCCATCTTATCTATCTTAGCTTATCACATTTGATAACGACTCATCCAACGTCGGACGGCACACTATGAAAGAGGTCTTAGGCAACTGGTACAGATTCGCCAGCCGTCCGGCGCTGACATTAAATGGCATGGCGAGTGTATGCCAACTGTTTGCCTCGTGATTGCCATTGGCCAGCTAAATGCCAGCTGTTCCCAGCTGTTGAGCAACTGGCGAATTTTTGCAGGCGGTCCGCTGCTCCCAATGTCTGAGCAGCTATGGCTGGACGCGATCAATATGAATGAATTAAACTCTGGTACCGCCGTAGTGACCTGTTGATTTCGATCAATACCAGCAGCGGAGCGGTGGGCCCCGGTGAAATATAACTAGTGATAAGGAGGTTCCGACGGAAAAGCCACCGCTCCGCGCTGTGATAATCGAAATCAACAGGTCACTACGGCGGTACCAGAGTTTATGTGGAACGATATCATGGATATCATTCATTGCTTAGCTTATATCATGTGAACATCGGTCGTGTCAGCCACATCGGGGGATTTTCTCTGAGATAGTTTTTGGAACAGGTTGGGTCATTGATTCTTGTGACCACAGAAAGAGGACTGATCTAGTGGGGAGGTGTAGAGGTCTTTGAACGAAATTCTTGCATAGTATATTGCTGCGTAATATCAACAAAAAGTTAACAATTCTGTAAAAAGGGAGTTTTCCAAGCAAAAGTGGTTTGGTTCGTCTTACAAATGTTTCAAAAAAGGGAACATTAGGAAATTGGAATGAGGAGAGTCTACTAAAAGAAACAATGTCCTCTATAAATTCTTCACTTTGTCGTAACTTCTAAAAAGCGGAAACAAACCGTTGTGGAATTTTACGAGGGAGAATTGAATAGTTTCCTAAAACAATTTGACATCATCCCTTCTTTTAATGATAGCTATTAGGTACACATGCGTATGTATATACATATACTCTGTTTATCTTGAATTGCCCAAACCCGGTCCGCCAATAGTCCTCTAATTGGCCCGCTAGTACCGTAATGTACGTCCACGACGCGTTCTCGGCAGACCCGGGTGTGCACACGGTGTGCAGAGCATTCGATTCGTTAATGCCGTCACTCGGCCACCCACCCTGCCCCCGGGGTCTGCCGAGAACGCGTCGTGGACGTACACTACGGTACTAGCGGGCCAATTCTCAGAACTTTTTGAACAATTTGTTCCCCAATTATTGAACAAGTTACGAATTGTCTGGGTTAACTGTTTGTAGCTGGTGCTACGACAGGTCTAATGTCGCGCTGGGCAAGGTGGCAAATTGTCCGTACCGGTAGGCACGAACAACTAATCAGATGGTTGCCTTGTAATTGTTCACAACGTTGTCGGAAACATATTCATGACGTTCACGGACTATTTTCCCCTACCTCACCAACAATTAACGCCGTGATTCCCACATCTCGTTTTACAATTGTTCATACCAAGTTTGATAGTTGTTCATATCTTAATAGACATATTTCCTCCCACTTACACATCTTCAGTGCCGTGACTTTCAAATCCTCCCCTTGAAAGTGTCTGCAACTCTATTGGAGTCTCAAGAGAAGAAAGCCACGGTGCTTGTAATGTTTAAGTGGGGAAAAATATGTCTATTACGCCATGAACAGCTATCAAACTGTTGTCCTTTGTACTCGATGGACAACGTTCAAAAACAATCTCTCATTCTCGTATACAAATTTTATAACAAATCTATTTAACAGCTTCATCCTTACAGGATACACAACAGAACCGGAAAAGTGATCGATCCGAAGATTTAAAACGGGTAGATTGACATCTGTGTCTTCATGAGAGATCATCACACGGGGTATTCCTAAGATTATAGCTGCGTGATGGTGAGCTCGACTTCTCCGCCCCGTACGCTGTAATTATAGTGAAGATGACGTCGCCTTGTCATTCCCCGAAGTCGCCCAATTCCTCTTCACAGAGCCTGAAAGAATTTAATCCTATACAAATAAATGAATCACGAAAAAAACAAAACATGTAACACACATAGCTCTCGATTACTTTCGATGACTCTAGTACTTTGGATAGCGTCAAAAATCGCGTTTTGCACTCAAAGATTGGATTTCGCTACGGTCGTTAGTGTAGAAAGAATGCAAGACACATTGTGTGAAATAATGCTGGAAATGTAAAGAGAAAACGCACTTACTAGGCAGCATACGCTCTATAACATAGTTTCGAGATAACAGCGATAGATAGTCCGTATCGGACAAACTATGTCGTCAACGACGTTTGAAGCTGAAGGTAGCCAGGATGACAATATTTGACGATGTTTGAGCAATCTTGCCTTCCACGCCCGTATTTTCACACCCCTTCGAGTAACAGAATGTGAATCGATACTTGAGAAAACATGTGATAACATAGAATGATAGCACTATAAAAAGGGAGTGCAGTAGAGAAAAAACTCGATTTACCTCAATATAACATGTTTGTGCACTGATAAAATACTCCATTTCAAGAGGTCAGCCAAAGTAGAGCGGCATTCTCGAAAAAGGAGGAGAGTCAATAGGTATGTAGACATGTTATACTCAAGTAAACCAAGCTTATTTCTCCTGTGCACTCCCATTTGATAGTGCTATCACTCTCAATTATCACACGTTTTCACAAGTATCTATTCTCATTCTGTTACTCGAAGGGTGTGAAAATACGGGCGTGGGAAGGCAAGATTGCTCAAACATTGTCAAATACTGTCATACTGGACAGTTTTCAGCGATTCAAACGTCGTTGACGACATAGTATGGGCCGTGCGGACCTATCTATGCTGTTATCTCGACTATGCTTGCGAGCGTGTATGCTGCCTTTAACGACTTCGATCCTCTGACTTCTTCGTAGAAACTTGGCTAATTCTCAAGGTAAATGACTTTCGTTTCCGTCTTGACAGAATTGATGCTTCCGTGAGCTTCATTTTCGTTTCCGTTGCCATTGGGATATACCCCTATTTAAGTTCCTTGGCCTCGGTGATTCACAGAGGTGCTGGGGCCTGCAACAAAGGTTATTTGTTAAAAGCATCGGCTATTTATCGTCACTATTCTTAACAATCGGTTACGAAACGCTTCTGAATTCAAGATGTAACGGAATCATGAAGCAAGTTAACCCATTCACGACCACGTCTAATTTTGAGTGACTGCGCTTTAGGACTGCGTGCAGTTCTGCGTTACCGTATGCGTTACCGTCCCACCGGTGGGAGACGTTTGCTTGAATGGCATGCCACCGAAAATCTATTTTTGTTTTTCATGTTCATAGTGAAGCTATCAGTGAGGTAAATATTGTACAACTACGGGGAACAGTGCTGTCAACCGGCGGGATGTCTAGGGTGTGGCCGAGCTCTTCCTTGCCAACCGTTTATTCAGAGAGTGGTGATCGCTCACCAGCTCTCTGCAGCCGAATACAAACGCGTGTCCCACCGGTGTTACATGTGGTCGTGAATAGGTTGAAGGAAGGTTACAACTTCAAACGAGTGAATAATTTATTTATTTATTGTTACGCTACATAACGTAGACGTGATAAACATTAAAGCATATACCCATACAAGCACCAGAATAAGCAAAGTGATGGAGTTACCATGTGAGCAGAATGTTCGAGGCTTTTCGTTTGAATGATAGGAAAGAGTAGGGCACGGGAAGAATGTCCAGATTCAAAGAAGCAAAAGCAGAACCAGCTCTACAGGTGAAGCTGTTTAATCTGTGATTAGTTTTTGGAACTTCATAAGAGATTTTTTCCGAGTTTCCCCGTGTTCTGGAAGCAATGAATCTATAGAACTTCAATTTGTCTGTTTTCATCATCCCACTCAAAATCTTAAAGACCACGCATACATCGTTTCTGTTTACTCCGAGATTCGAGAGAGTGTAGGGGACAATTCTTGATTCCTCCTTATGCGACCAGGCACTCCAGCATAAGAGAAACCATTTCGTCTCAAATAAACTTTGAGAGTAAAGTTGTTTTGTACTCTTTCTAAAAAGTCGGATATCTTTCTTTTATGAGGGCAGAATACTGCATTTCCTGATTCCATTATAGGTCTAACATGAACTTTATACGCACGCGACAACACGTTTTCATCACAGGTCGATAAGCCTTTGAAAATATGGAAGGTGCGTAATAAACCTTGCTGTGGATAGCCTGATAATGAGGTGAGAAATCAAGTTCCTTGTTATACCGGAAACCCAAATCCTTCACTCTCCGCAACAGTAGAAAAGTGCATGCCCATCAAGAATGTAGTTGGCTGGTAGACTGGAATTGCCCACTCTCATGTGAAGTGTTTTATCGGGAGATAGTTTCAAACCCAAGCTACAGACCATTCCTGTATTCTGTGAAGAGCAGCCTGCATTCTCTGCACGTCCCCAGATGACTCCAACCACATTATAAATTTTTACTTCATCAGCAAACTGCTTACAAGTGACACCAGTGCTTTCCTGGGAAGTTCGGCTGTGAAAACGGTGAATAAAATGGGCGACAAAACACCACCTTGAGGGACTCCGCTCTTGACCAACCGGCTGGATGAAAAGCTGGACCCAACTTTAACCTGGAAACTACGAAGGCAATTCTCTATCCACCCACACACTGCCGGATGAAACCTCAACTTCGAGCTTCAGCATAAGTATAGCATGATTTCCAATTCCTAACGAAGGCCTTTGAAAAATCAAAATAGATGATATCATAAGCGTTCTTTTTTTCCAAGTAATCGCTCCAATCATTGATACACTCAAGCAAATTAGTCTCAACCGACTTCCCTGCCACAAAACCATGTTGATTACTAGGAATGATTGAATTTTTCTCTAGGTGACCTACGATGTGTTTCTTTAGAATTTTTTCAAATGTTCATACGGAAGTCAAAAGCAGGGAATACGGAAGTCAAAAAGCAGAACAAGAAACAGCAGCGGCGAAGAAGATGGCGGGGCAGCGGAGCCATTATCGCCATCGCGTTATCGATTCATAGAAGATAGGGCTCAACTAATCCGTCTTGTTGTTCGTAACAAATGCGTTCCAAAGCTTGGAGAATAGTTGTTCATTATGCTGCTTGTAAGTGATCCGTATATCAGGCCGATCGAATGCCCAGCGTAATTTGTTCGTTGCTTTTTTGCGGATTCCAATGTAGATCGGAATATGTCCGTTCTCAGAATTTATTGCCGCCTACTTGTTCGTGCCCGTATCCGAGGCACTTTTTCGATTTTCGTCGCACGTTCATTGTCCGTGCGCCGTTCCAACTACCAACAACTAACGTTTGAATTAAGTAGGTCAACCGAACGTTGTTCACGCGAAGATATATTGTTTTACAATTGTTCGCGGTGTTTTATGTCGTTCTCAAATTGTTCAAAAAGTTCTGAGTTAGAGGACTATTGGCGGACCGTGATTTGTGCAATTCAAGATAAACATAGTATATTTAATCGGAACTCACATAATCAAAGTCCATTATGGAGCCGCTGTTTGGAAGTTTCGACAAAGAAAAGAGTTTATAGAGGACATTGTTCTTTCTTAGTAGACTCTCCTCATTCCACTTTCCTATTGTTCCCTTTTTGTTGAAACATTTGTAAAGCGAACCGAACCACTTTTGCTTGAAAATTCCCCTTTTTGCAGAATTACATTACATTTCATCTATCACAGTATATAAACTAGTATATGATAGACAATCACAACAAATAGAGAGGGTCCTCAAACGTCGGAGGGCCGTGTGCCCGGGGAGTTAAGACTAAGGGCGAGCGGCGGGCCATGTTTTCTTGGGTGAAGAGCAATCAGGCGCCAGGCGGGGGTGCCTCCGAATTTCGTTAGCTTGGTCGTGCAGGGAAAATTCGAAACAGAAGAAAACATGTCTGTTCGAGCAAATCGCATGACACGTTGAACGCCAGAATCAAACCCGTGTCACATACGGAGCACAATTTTATGGTGAATACACTGCAGGCACTATTGAGTATGTACATACTACATCATCGCGCACTTCGTGGGGTGGTAGTAAGGGAAAAAAACCTTGGTCTATAGATTAGACTTGAATGGGACACCCGCCAGGGGGGTTGTAAATTTTCGGAGAAGGATATAGCACCCGCACAGGGTGTGAGAGAGGGTTCCGGACATAGTAATCAAAGCAATCAGCCATGACTAGACGAAAAATACCGTGCGGTAGCGATTGCCACAGGGTCTTAAAATACTCTGCAATTTTCATTTGAGAGTTCGAGTGGTGGTCTGTTATAGCTATGAAACTGATATCATTATGTAATGCCCTTGTGGCAATCGGTACCGCACGGTATTTGGAGTTTACTTCAGCCATGCAACCCATGATCCTGTTGGAGATGTCTCACCCGGGCGGTCCGCACGGCCCAAGAGGTGAGTATGAAGATTAGTTTTGACTGCATCGCTGCTGCTTTTTCGTCGTAGCGATTTTTTCACCCGCTGTTGCAGCGATTCGCCAGCGGCAGTGATTCTGTTCATAGTGCATAGGCCCACGCATGATAGAAGAGACTCAATCATTCAGTGAAATTAATGGCTGGTACTCATCGATAACGCGTTTCGACTCGAAAACACTGATCTTGTCATGTGAAAGGGTCAACATTCACTATACGAAACATGTTATTCGCTGGAAATCGCTCCATCGCTGCCATTTCGACCGCGTTGGAGCGATGGTCAGCGATCATTGAGAATCGCTCTTCAAGCAGTGATGCAGTAAAACATAGGATTTCGTCGCCGCGACCCAGCGATGTAGGACGTTTGCCACGAAGCGATCGCAATTGGAGCGGCTTTCCATTACGCGCGATGAAAAAGGAACAGTCGTTCCTCGCATGGCCGCAGCGACCACCTGCAGTCAAAACTAGGTTTGAATGAAATTTCACCGCGTCTCCCGCCCTCCACACAGCGGTGTCTCTTGAGTGATTGATACTCCACTCGAGACTCAGGCCCATAGTAAAGCCGGCGAAGAATTCAGTTAAGCCTAACTGAATCCATGTTCTGAAAAAAAGTCAGGCAAGCCGCACATATTTCAGACATGCGTGATGTAGGACAACGACCTAGGCTAAGTAGAGAACGTCAGCAACAAACAATATAAGCTGAGTCACTCAGCCAGATCTGAGTGAGATTCAGTCAGCTCTGACTTCTTGGGTAGAGAGGAGAGAAGCAGCGTGCCACGGCAGGAGTGCGCTCGTGACTTTTTTAATTAGCAAATGAGTAACTTAAAGCTAGTGTCCACGATAAAAACCACGTCTGATTTTTTGGTGGAGATCGGCAGCTGCGGGGCCTAGCGAAATCCTAACGTTGAAAAACTGAGAAAAATGAGCTTGGAACAGCCCCTACGACCCCAAAGTTGGACACTCGTCAGCTCGTCACACCCAGATTCACTTTCCACGCCCACCGACGTGAACAAATGAATGCTCGAGATTGTGAGATGAGCGATGGTTTCCGATCAATAGCCCCGTTCTTCCCTTCATTCTCAACTTCTCTCTTTACTCAGGTCAGCTCGCATACATCGGCTGCAAAAGACGGAAGTTATAAGCCTCGGACAACTCGTGCACCATGTTTCCTTAGCTCAATTTTTGAGGGACCATAACTCCGTTCCTAGAAGGTCTTGTACGATTCCAAAAACATCATTGGAATCAGCATGTGACCGTATTCAAGATGGGCGGATGAACAGAAAAACTATTCTTATCGTGAACACTGCCTTTAAATAATCCAGCAGACATGTCGGCTTATCAATGCATCAACATCAATATCAGCTTCCACGAAACAAACAGCATTTCATTTATTGAAAAACGGAGCAGGATCTCAGGTACTCAGGGCGACGGCCGGCGAACCTCTATGCCGAAAACGACGGCCGGCGCCCCATATTTCTAGGGTGCCAGCGGGTCAGGGTCTCTCTACACACGGAGGGAGGAGCGCGGACGAAGCTTAATGCTGACGCGCCGCGCGCCGTGGAGGTTGTGTCCCCATCACTAGAGCGCGTTTGCCGAAGGCTCGCAAGTTTCGCATGACATTTCATTTTTGATTGATTCTCACATGACTTTTTTTCTTTATGTTCACTGCTTGTTCTTCTCATTACCCATCCTGCGAACTCATCTCAATGACTAGTACTGGTTTTCGGCGGCAGCGATCCCACTGCATCTAAAATTATGCTCGATTTACCTTAATATGTATTACACTTTCAACGGCACGAGAACAAACAAAATGTATTGAAATGAGTGTGCAGAATAGGATAATGAGAGGAACAATCGGTGAACATATAGAAAAAGGCATATGAGAATCAATCGAAACATGAAATGTCATGAAAAAAAACCCACCTTTGGCAGACGCGCTCTAGTTATGGGGATAGAAATTCCGCCGCGCGCGTCGCGTCAGCAATAAATCTCGTCCGTGCTCCTCCCTCCCATGTGTAGAGACCCTGACCCTGTGCCAGCTAGCGGCGAACCATGCTGCATGCGACGCACACGCAGCGCGGATATTGGCTCGCCCGCGAACTACAAAACACGCCACGCCTTCTTCAATTCGGCCAGTTGGAAAGACAATTGATAATAATCACGATCGATCACGTTGTAACGTGGTTATCACGTGCACAGCCGGTATAAAAGGCGCCTCTTCTCACTAGAGTCCTCAATCGGCATTCTAATGCCGGCCTGGAATGTGCCTTCGAGTCACTCTCCGGAGACCAGCACATTTTTCACCGCTGAGGGATAGTATCTCCACGGCTGGGGGCGGGCGGTTTTCGCCGTGATCCGCGGAAGGGTGGTTCCTCACCGCAGACTGCGGCGGACCGAGTCTGGGCGTTTCTCCGCCGTGGTGCCGGGGTGACATGCTTGAGGTAAACAATAATACAAATAATCATCGCGGGCCATCTGGTGAAGGTCGGCGGGCCGTCGACATACGGCTGGCCGGCGAACTAAAAGCAGGCGGCCGGAGGACGGAGACGCGCGGGCCAGCTGGGAAAGGTTCGCCGGCCGTCGTCCTGAGTACCTGAGATAATGGCCGGTTGTTCTTATCATCACAGGTATCGTCATGCCCCTATAATCATGGGTTTTCAAGATCGACCGCTTGAATTCAATCTATCGTTCGATTCAATTTCGGACTTGTCTGAGCCCTGTCTGAATCATTTCGCCTCGTCTTATCGCCCACTCAGATGATCCTGAGCAGGATGAGCGGAGTTCCGCGTTTCGCGTCGCAAAATATCGCGACTTCGTCCTTATTGAGAATTTCCCCGATGATTTCTCTGAACTGATTTGAATGTTTTGACATTACATCAAATCTTCTATTGATATTTGATAAGCTCAAATTTAGCGGCACTTCAAAATTGAGGTCGAAGACATTTAGAAACATATAAGCATCGTTATTATGAGCCACCCGACGCTCCGTCGCCCGTAAAAATGGAAATTAATGAAAATCAGCACCGTCACTGATAGGATTTCGCCCTGATTGTGCCTTTTTGAAACAGTTTTACGCTCCAAGACTCACCGAAGGCAAAAGCTGTCAGAGGTTTCGCCTCTTTCAAATTTGAATCTCTCGGCAAAAGTCAAGCCAGAAAGGATTCTTCTAGAAAATACTGGGATTTTTTAGAGTTTTGGCCCTCTGGCGAAAGTGGTGATTTGGCAATGTCATATTTGCGAAAAAATTAAGTCAAGGAGGTCAAAAAATGTCTTGAAATATGTTACAAACCATTCTGGCGCACGATAACCTGAAGTAACACGCCAACTGGGAAATGTAGTGAAATTATTAAAAACCACGAATTGATGGTCAATCATAGATCATTTGTCGAAAGTAAAAGACGAAAGATAGGATTTTACAAGCTTCTCCGTGGCACTTAATAAAACAAAATTAAATGTGCTATGAAAGTACAATACCCGCGCGAAGTTCTGTGAAAACGGGGAGCACTAGCGAAACTTGGCAAGAAAAGGCAAAAACGCCCGATGCTTATACCTTTATTGAATAAAGACGTTTAAGGATTCTGAAAATGCCATCATATTTACAGCTCAAAATCCTACATAATAATGTGCATTGTGGGCTGAAGTTCCCTAAAATCGTTTTGTTTTTGAGTAAAATTGTTTTTGTAATCGTTTCTCAAAGCGTCGCGCGCGGCGAAACTTTGAGTAGTAATTGTACAAGTAATATAAGAGCAATATCTATGTATTCTTCGAGAGTTATATGAAAGGGGAGCAATCTCGAGATTTGTGCAGGTTTAGTATTCAAAATTCTTCATTAAACACGCTTGGAAGCTTCTTGAATAATCTGACTTCTGTAGCGAAAACCCCAGACCGATAAATGAAGGAGTTCGAAAATTCAACTTGCGCAGATTTTAAGATTGCTCCACCTTCATCTTATTTACGGAGAAAACACAGAGAATGCTCTCCTATTACTTGTGCAATTACAACTCAAAGTTACGCAGCACTTTACCGCACGCGACGTTTTTGAGAAACGACCGCAAAAGCAATTCTACTCAACAACAAAGCGATTGCAGTGAACTTCGGTCCACAAAGCAATTTATTGGGTACAATTTCGAGCTGTGAATATGATAGCGTTTTCTGAAACGTCTTCGTTCAAAAAGTTACATGCATCGGACGTTTTTTTTTTGCAAAGTTTGGGAAATTCTCCCCGTTTTTGCAAAACTTAACGGGGTACTGTATGTAATAAAACATTTTCAAGGTTATTGTACGGCAGTCAACACTAGTGAAGCTGGGAAACCGCAGCGCTCCAATTCATATCGTGCTTGACTATGCTTTGATAAGTTTAATAGAGAAGCTTGTGGAATCCGGTCCCTTGTCTGTATTTACTTATCTATAATTGGTCCATGTTCGACCACCAAAACACATTTGTAATCAACTCACTACATTTCCTAAATTCTTGTTTACGCTAGGTCATTGTGAGCCGAATATTTTTTATAAATGTTCCAGGACATTTTTGACTCCTTTGACCTCAACTTTTTCGTAAATATGACATCAGCAAACCATTACTTTTGCGAGAGAGCTAAGCTATTGAAAATTCTCTATTGTTCGGTCTCACACGTTGGTTTTGACAACGACGTTTCCTTCTCTAGATAATATAAAGTATAGCACATAAATCTGTGCATTTTTCGAGATCGATTTCTATATGTATCCAGATGTTCTACTGAAGTTGCATAGTTGGTAATTCATTAAGACAGAATCTCTTCAAAATATTAATTCCTTTAACCAAATGTGCTTTTGACAATTAGACACTAGGGAAGTCTGGGATTTTTGAAGGTTTCCAAGTTTCGCGTTCCGAAAACCGAAGTTCCGCGCATTTTTGGGCGTTTCGCACCCGATTTTCGAAAACCGAGAAAAAAATTTCTGTTCCGAAACCCGAAAACCGATTTCCGAAATTTTGAATTTTTATTCCGCTCATCCCTGGTCGCAATATTAGTAGAAAAATGAGAAATCAGATGTTTGATACCGTTACCGAGCATCTGATTTCTCATTTTTCTAGTGATAATCCGCGGCATTTTCCGCCTCGCAAATGTATGAATAGGGTGTAACAGCAAGGCGGAAGACGGCAGAACAAACATACATAGAAATTTAGTTAAAGGCAGTGATCACGATGAAAAACGTTATCGAAAAAATTACAAAAATCAGCTTAGATCAAACACAGCTTAAAAACTATGAAGGTAGCGAGGTTAAAAAAGAGCTAGAAATAGAGATTCTAAGGCCCAAAAATGCCAGTTCGTGCAGACGTGCACAGCGATGACGAAACAGATCGCCGTCTCATGCCGAGCAGTCAAAAATCATCGACATTCAGAGGAAGAAATAAATGCTAATTTACCTAATAAAAGCAGTTGAGCAATGAAAGAAAGCACTCCAGTCAATGTTTTTGATTAGATGTGTACATAAATCCGAAGGCTCATTGATTGAAATTCATTTTCAAGGCAGCTGATGTTCTTGATATAAGAGGTCATCGATGCCGATGATGTTGAGTGGGCTCGTCCACCATCAAAAGACAAGAAAGAGAAGGCTTTAAATTTGGCCCAAAACAGCGGTTTTTTTCGCGATTTTTTCTTATAGATCCTACTACTCGAGACCCAGAAAAGGGTTTAGAGGGAAAAAGACGACAAACATATTTGATCGCGACCACTGCCTTTAATTGAGGGTAAGGTGACAATCAGCAATATTTTGTTCCTGAGCGTTTTTCCTCTGAGTTTTCACCTATTTTCACTTTTGTGATGATCATGTATACCTTCTCATGAGGATACCATAACAACCGTTTCTTATGGCAAACCCTAAATTTAGCAGCCATCACACCATTGAACACAAGTAGTACCTCGTAAAGGACTAGATAAGCTGCGCTGTTCCACAGATACGGTTTCGATGATTTTTTCTGATTTTTTTCTGTTTTTCGCGGATTTTTCAGAAAACAGAAATCAGAAAACAGAAAGGCCAAGACGGCCAGAAAACAGAAAACAGAAATTTCCGCACACCCCTGCTCCCCACGGTCCACGATGGGGTGCACCCCACTGCGAACCGTGGCGGTGGCGTCACCCCCCCCCCTGTGGGGACCTCAAAGGGGATCACCCCAGTGTCATGTCCCCGGGGTCCCCTGTGTAAACCCGGAAAAAGTATCCCTGTAAAAACAGGTTAGGTTACCGCCTACACCGGAGTTTGAAATTTTCTCCAAAATCGAGTTCGGTTCAACTGCAGTGCTAGTATACCTGGAGTGCGTTCCAAGAATGTTCCCACGATACCGAAGGAGGGCAAATAACCTTCCCATGGCCGAACTTGTTTCCCATGGCCACGAATTGTAACTGATAATTGCTTCCACGTTGCCGTGTCTACGTTTCCATGGAAAACTTTAGCCGTTGGAATGTTCTTGGAACTCACCCCTGTTAAGATATGTTAGGTTTCGGTCATCTACAGGAGAAATCCGTTCATCAACAGCTGATAAGATTAGATCCTCCGGATAACTGCAGTAGATGACCTGAGCCAGTGTCGGAGTATCTCTCAAAGCAGTAACATTCATTCCTCACTTGAGTTCTGAGTGAGCAGCACCTCCCCTCCCGCACTAGACGAAAAATACCGTGCGGTACAAATTGCCACGACAGCCGTGAATTACAGTGTATGGTGCAATTACACAACACACACCGAAAACCACGTCTGTAATAAAATTGCAACCGGACTCTCAGCAAACATAAACACAGAAACGGTTCTTCGGCGATGGGGAAGGGATTGCCGGTACAACCGCGGAAGCAAGAAAAAGGATATCAAGTTGAAATCACTTCAAACCCAGGAGGGACGGTGCAGCCCTCGGCTGGAGACCGAAGGAGAAGGGAGGTGATCCCCGGGTGTGGGCAGATTTTTGTGTTGGCTGCGATTCGGAGTGGTTTGAATCATTTGAAACCCAGAATGGACGGTGCAGCCTTTGGCTGCAACGTAGGGCAAGGGAGGTGATCCCTGGGTGTGAGCAGTTTTTAGTGTTGGCTGCAGGGCAAGGGAGGTAGTCCCCGGGTGAAGGCAGATTTTAGCGTTGACTGCAATTCGGAGTGATTTGAATCATTTAAAACCCAGAATAGACGGTGCAGTCTTCGGCTGCATCGTACGGCAAGGGAGGTAATCCCCGGGTGTGAGCAGTTTTTAGTGTTGGCTGCAGGGCAAGGAAGGTAACCCCCGGGTGTGGGCAGATTTTGTGTTGGCTGCAATGCGGAAAGGTTTGAATCATTTGAAACCCAGAATGAACGGTGCAGCCTTCGGCTGCACAGTAGGGCAAGGGAGATCATTCCCGGGTGTGGGCAGTTTTTAATGTTGGCTGCAATTCGGAGTGGTTTGAATCATTTGAAAACCAGAATGGACGGTGCAGCCTTCGGCTGCACCGTAGGGCAAGGGAGGTAATCCCCGGGTGTGGGCAGATTTTAATGTTGGCTGCAATTCGGAGTGGTTTGAATCATTTGAAACCCAGAATGGACAGTACAGCCTTCGGCTGCACCGTAGGGCAAGGGAGGTAATCTCCGGATGTGGGCAGTTTTCAATGTTGGCTGCAATTCGGAGTGGTTTGAATCATTTGAAAACCAGAATGAACGGTGCAGCCTTCGGCTGCACCGTAGGGCAAGGGAGGTAATCCCCGGGTGTGGGCAGATTTTAATGTTGGCTGCAATTCGGAGTGGTTTGAATCATTTGAAACCCAGAATGGACGGTGCAGCCTTCGGCTGCACCGTAGGGCAAGGGAGGTAATCTCCGGATGTGGGCAGTTTTCAATGTTGGCTGCAATTCGGAGTGGTTTGAATCATTTGAAAACCAGAATGAACGGTGCAGCCTTCGGCTGCACCGTAGGGCAAGGGAGGTAATCCCCGGGTGTGGGCAGATTTTAATGTTGGCTGCAATTCGGAGTGGTTTGAATCATTTGAAACCCAGAATGGACGGTGCAGCCTTCGGCTGCACCGTAGGGCAAGGGAGGTAATCTCCGGATGTGGGCAGTTTTCAATGTTGGCTGCAATTCGGAGTGGTTTGAATCATTTGAAAACCAGAATGGACGGTGCAGCCTTCGGCTGCACCGTAGGGCAAGGGAGGTAATCTCCGGGTGTGGGCAGTTTTCAATGTTGGCCGCAATTCGGAGTGGTTTGAATCATTTGAAACCCAGAATGGACGGTGCAGCCTTCGGCTGCACCGTAGGGCAAGGGAGGTAATCTCCGGGTGTGGGCAGTTTTCAATGTTGGCTGCAATTCGGAGTGGTTTGAATCATTTGAAAACCAGAATGGACGGTGCAGCCTTCGGCTGCACCGTAGGGCAAGGGAGGTAATCCCCGGGTGTGGGCAGATTTTAATGTTGGCTGCAATTCGGAGTGGTTTGAATCATTTGAAACCCAGAATAGACGGTGCAGCCTTCGGCTGCATCGTAGGGCAAGGGAGGTAATCCCCGGGTGTGGGCAGATTTTAATGTTGGCTGCAATTCGGAGTGGTTTGAATCATTTGAAACCCAGAATGAACGGTGCAGCCTTCGGCTGCACCGTAGGGCAAGGGAGGTAATCTCCGGGTGTGGGCAGTTTTCAATGTTGGCTGCAATTCGAAGTGGTTTGAATAATTTGAAACCCAGAATGGACGGTGCAGCCTTCGGCTGCACCGTAGAAGCAAGGAGGTAATCCCCGGGTGTGAGCAGATTTTAATGTTGGCTGCAATGCGGAAAGGTTTGAATCATTTGAGACCCAGAATGAACGGTAGGGCAAGGGCTCACCGTAGGCAAGGAGCAATCCGGGTGTGGGCAGATTTTAATGTTGGCTGCAATGCGGAATGGTTTGAATCATTTGAAACCCAGAATGGACGGTGCAGCCTTCGGCTGCACCGTAGGGCAAGGGAGGTAATTTCCGGGTGTGGGCAGTTTTCAATGTTGGCCGCAATTCGGAGTGGTTTGAATCATTTGAAACCCAGAATGGACGGTGCAGCCTTCGGCTGCACCGTAGGGCAAGGGAGGTAATCCCCGGGTGTGGGTAGATTTTAATGTTGGGTGCAATTCGGAGTGGTTCGAATCATTTGAAACCCAGAATGAACGGAGCAGCCTTCGGCTGCACCGTAGGGCAAGGGAGGTAATCTCCGGGTGTGGGCAGTTTTCAATGTTGGCTGCAATTCGAAGTGGTTTGAATAATTTGAAACCCAGAATGGACGGTGCAGCCTTCGGCTGCACCGTAAGGCAAGGGAGGTAATCCCCGGGTGTGAGCAGATTTTGTGTTGGCCGCAATGCGGAAAGGTTTGAATCATTTGAGACCCAGAATGAACGGTAGGGCAAGGGAGGTAATCCCACCGTAGGGCAAGGGAGGCAATCCCCGGGTGTGGGCAGATTTTGTGTTGGCTGCAATGCGGAAAGGTTTGAATCATTTGAAACCCAGAATGGACGGTGCAGCCTTCGGCTGCACCGTAGGGCAAGGGAGGTAATCTCCGGGTGTGGGCAGTTTTCAATGTTGGCTGCAATTCGGAGTGGTTTGAATCATTTCAAACCCAGAATAGACGGTGCAGTCTTCGGCTGCATCGTAGGGCAAGGGAGGTAATCCCCGGGTGTGAGCAGTTTTTAGTGTTGGCTGCAATGCGGAAAGGTTTGAATCATTTGAAACTCAGAATGGACGGTGCAGCTGAAGGCTGCACCGTAGGGCAAGGGAGGTAATCTCCGGGTGTGGGCAGTTTTCAATGTTGGCTGCAATTCGGAGTGGTTTGAATCATTTCAAACCCAGAATAGACGGTGCAGTCTTCGGCTGCATCGTAGGGCAAGGGAGGTAATCCCCGGGTGTGGGCAGATTTTAATGTTGGCTGCAATTCGGAGTGGTTTGAATCATTTGAAACCCAGAATGGACGGTGCAGCCTTCGGCTGCACCGTAGGGCAAGGGAGGTAGTCTCCGGGTGTGGGCAGTTTTTAATGTTGGCTGCAATTCGGAGTGGGTTGAATCATTTGGAACCCAGAATGGACGGTGCAGCCTTCGGCTGCACCGTAGGGCAAGGAAGGGAATCCCCTGGTGTGGGCAGATTTTAATGTTGGGTGCAATTCGGAGTGGTTTGAAGCATTTGAAACCCAGAATGGACGCAGTAGCCTTCGGCTGCACCGTAGGGCAAGGAGGTAATCCCCGGGTGTGGGCAGATTTTAAATGTTGGCTGCAATTCGGAGTGGTTTGAATCATTTGAAACCCAGAATGAACGGTGTAGCCTTCGGCTGCACCGTAGGCAAGGGAGGTAATCCCGGGTGTGAGCAGATTTTAATGTTGGCTGCAATTCGGAGTGGTTTGAATCATTTGAAACCCAGAATGGACGGTGCAGCCTTCGGCTGCACCGTAGGGCAAGGGAGGTAATCTCCGGGTGTGGGCAGTTTTCAATGTTGGCTGCAATTCGGAGTGGTTTGAATCATTTGAAAACTGAATAGACAGTGCAGCCTTCGGCTGCACCGTAGGGCAAGGGAGGTAATCCCCGGGTGTGGGCAGATTTTGTGTTGGCTGCAATTCGGAGTGGTTTGAATCATTTGAAACCCAGAATGGACGGTGCTGCCTTCGGCTGCACCGTAGGGCAAGGGAGGTAATCCCCGGGTGTGGGCAGATTTTGTGTTGGCTGCAATTCGGAGTGGTTTGAATCATTTGAAACCCAGAATGGACGGTGCTGCCTTCGGCTGCACCGTAGGGCAAGGGAGGTAATCCCCGGGTGTGGGCAGATTTTGTGTTGGCTGCAATTCGGAGTGGTTTGAATCATTTGAAACCCAGAATGGACGGTGCTGCCTTCGGCTGCACCGTAGGGCAAGGGAGGTAATCCCTGGGTGTGGGTAGTTTTTAGTGTTGGCTGCAATTCGGAGTGGTTTGAATCATTTGAAACCCAGAATGGACGGTGCTGCCTTCGGCTGCACCGTAGGGCAAGGGAGGTAATCCCCGGGTGTGGGTAGATTTTAATGTTGGGTGCAATTCGGAGTGGGGTGAATCATTTGAAACCCAGAATGGACGGTGCAGCCTTCGGCTGCACCGTAGGGCAAGAGAGGTAATCTCCGGGTGTGGGCAGTTTTCAATGTTGGCTGCAATTCGGAGTGGTTTGAATCATTTGAAACCCAGAATGGAAGGAGCAGCCTTCGGCTGCACCGTAGGGCAAGGAGGTAATCCCCGGGTGTGAGAAGATTTTAATGTTGGCTGCAATTCGGAGTGGTTTGAATCATTTGAAACCCAGAATGGACGGTGCAGCCTTCGGCTGTAATCCCACCGTAGGGCAAGGGAGGTAATCTCCGGATGTGGGTAGTTTTCAATGTTGGCTGCATTCGGAGTGGTTTGAATCATTTGAAAACCAGAATGAACGGTGCAGCCTTCGGCTGCACCGTAGGGCAAGGGAGGTAATCCCCGGGTGTGGGCAGATTTTAATGTTGGCTGCAATTCGGAGTGGTTTGAATCATTTGAAAACCAGAATGAACGGTGCAGCCTTCGGCTGCACCGTAGGGCAAGGGAGGTAATCTCCGGGTGTGGGCAGATTTTAATGTTGGCTGCAATTCGGAGTGGTTTGAATCATTTGAAACCCAGAATGAACGGTGCAGCCTTCGGCTGCACCGTAGGGCAAGGGAGATAATCTCCGGGTGTGGGCAGATTTTAATGTTGGCTGCAATTCGGAGTGGTTTGAATCATTTGAAACCCAGAATGAACGGTAGGGCAAGGGAGGTAATCTCACCGTAGGGCAAGAGAGGTAATCTCCGGGTGTGGGCAGTTTTCAATGTTGGCTGCAATTCGGAGTGGTTTGAATCATTTGAAACCCAGAATGGACGGTGCAGCCTTCGGCTGCACCGTAGGGCAAGGGAGGTAATCCGCGGGTGTGGGCAGAAATTGTGTTGGCTGCAATGCGGAAAGGTTTGAATCATTTGAAACCCAGAATGGACGGTGCAGCCTTCGGCTGCACCGTAGGGCAAGGGAGGTAATCCCCGGGTGTGGGCAGATTTTAATGTTGGCTGCAATTCGGAGTGGTTTGAATCATTTGAAACCCAGAATGGACGGTGCAGCCTTCGGCTGCACCGTAGGGCAAGGGAGGTAATCTCCGGGTGTGGGCAGTTTTCAATGTTGGCTGCAATTCGGAGTGGTTTGAATAATTTGAAACCCAGAATGGACGCAGTAGCCTTCGGCTGCACCGTAGGGCAAGGGAGGTAATCCCCGGGTGTGAGCAGATTTTGTGTTGGCTGCAATGCGGAGCGTTTGAATCATTTGAGACCCAGAATGAACGGTAGGGCAAGGGAGGTGTAATACCACCGTAGGGCAAGGAGGTAATCTCCGGTGTGGGCAGATTTTTGTGTTGGCTGCAATGCGTGAAAGGTTTGGAATCATTTGAAACCCAGAATGGACGGTGCAGCCTGAAGGCTGCACCGTAGTGACAAGAGAGGTAATCTCCGGGTGTGGGCAAGTTTTCAATGTTGGCTGCAATTGCCGAGTGCGGTTTGAATCATTTGAAACCCAGAATAGACGCAGTAGCCTTCTGGCTGCATCGTAGAAGTGCAAGGGAGGTAATCCCTGGTGTGAGCAGTTTTAGTGTTGGCTGCAGGGCAAGAAGGTAACCCGGGTGGTGGGCAGATTTTAATGTTAATGCAATTCGGTGCGGTTTGGAATCATTTGAAACCCAGAATGAACGGTAGTAGCCTCTCGGCCGCACCGTAGGGGCAAGGGAGTGTAATCTCCGGGTGTGGGCAGTTTTCAATGTTGGCTGCAATTCGGAGTGGTTTGAATCATTTGAAACCCAGAATAGACGGCAGCAGCCTTCGGCTGCACCGTAAGGCAAGCGGAGGTAATCCCCGGGTGTGGAGCAGTTTTTAGTAGTTGGCTGCAGGCAAGCAGTAATGCCCGGGTGCGAAAGGTTTGTGTTGGCAAATCAGAAATTTGAACACGAACCAGAATGGACGGTGCAGCCTTCGAGCTAATCCCACCGTAGGCAAGGTAAGGGAGGTAATCTCCTGGGTGTGGGCAGATTTTAGTATTGGCTGCAGGCATGCGGTTCCAGGGCAACAATGTTACGTACCGAGTGGTTTGAATCATTTGAAACCCAGAATGTGACGCAGTGCAGCTCTCGGCTGCACCGTAGGGGCAAGGGAGGTAATCTCCTGGTGTGGGCAGATTTCAATGTTGGCTGCAATTCGGAGTGGTTTGAACTCATTTGAAACCCAGAACGATAGAAGGGAGTGCAGTCTTCGGCTGCACCGTAGGGGCAAGGGAGGTAAATCCCCGGTGGGTGAGCAGTTTTTAGTGTTGGCTGCAGGGCAAGGGAAGCAAACCCCCGGGTGGGCAGATTTTGTGTTGGCTGCAATGCGGAAAAGTTTGAATCATTTGAAACCTAGAATGGACGTAGTAGCCTTCGGCTGCACCGTAGGGCAAGGAATAGGTAATCTCCGGGTGTGGGTAAGTTTTCAATGTTGGCTGCAATGCGGAGTGGTTTGAATCATTTCGAAACCCAGAATAGATGCAGGTGCAGCCTCCGGCTGCATCGTAGGGCAAGGGAGTGTAATCCTGGGTGTGAGCAGATTTTAGTGTCGGCTGCAGGGCAAGGAAGGTAACCCCGGGTGCGGGCAGATTTTGTGTTGCTGCAGGTGAAACTTTGAATCATTTGAAACTCAGAATTGGATTGTGTGTAGCCTTCGGCTGCACCGTAGGGCAAGGGAGGTAATCTCCGGGTGTGAGCAGTTTTTAGTGTTGGCTGCAGGGCAAGGGAGGTAATCTCCGGGTGTGGGCAGTTCTCAATGTTGGCTGCAACTCGGAGTGGTTTGAATCATTTGAAAACCAGAATCAGACGAAGCCTCTTTCTGGCTGCAATCCGTAGGGCAAGGAGAGTGTAATCCCCGGGTGTAAAGTAAGATTTTAATGTTGGCTGCACCCGGAGTGGTTTGAATCATTTGAAACCCAGAATGGATTTGAGTAGCCTTCGGCCGCACCAGGTCAGGGCAAGGGAGGTAATTCCCTGGATGCGGGCAGTTTTCTTCAATGCTGGCTGCAATTCCGGAGTGGTTTGAATCATTTGAAAACCAGGGAATGAAACGCAGCCTTCGGCCGCACCGTAGGGCAAGGGAGGTAAAATCCCCGGGTGTGGGGCAGATTTTAATGCTGGCTGCACCTGGAGTGGTTTGA